>NNCF01127042.1:57918-210804 GCA_002313205.1 Laupala kohalensis
TGTAAAAGAATTTATTGATTTTAATAAAAGTTAAATTCGTCTTGTACTTTATCACGCCATTGCTGTAGCACTTTTTAAATAACTTATAACAATTTCAAAAACTATTTTCTTGCATGGTTGTGTTGCCGTTTGGCTCATATTAATTTAGTTTTTTGTATACTCAACTTTGGCACGGTTGTGTACATTAATTCTGTAGCCCCATCCTGACCCGGGTTTTTCTCGGTTATTCTTCGGGTAGAGGCGGATTTCTTATACAGGTTCTCTAGGCTTTGTCTAGGGGCGTGTTTATTGTAACAATAAATCGTGAATTTAGTGTTTTTTCAACTCTTGTGATTTTTACACACTATACTCAGAATTATCTATAGTTCGATAATAACATGTACATGTAATTTTTTGCGTAAAATTACAAACATATTGACATTCTATTAGTGTTATAACTCGCAGCTAACTTTTTATCTTATCTAGGAATTTTTGCTGAATTTTTTNGCCCTTGATCAGAATTGATGGGGATCAGAAATTTATAAATACTTTAAAAAATAAAGAAATATACTATTTAACTTTTCCTACTAGAAAAAATACAAATTTGTTGATGATAATTAATATATCGCGTTACAAATTAATAAATGTGACCCACTTGTTTTACTCATCGGGTAATATTTTGCCAAACCCTACCGCGTGCCCGATCTATCGAAAGTGTATAGAAAATGGCCAGCAGGCTAAGGTAAGTTGTGAGGGTTAAGTTGTGCTTCTCTATATAAGGGATTTGTGTTCTACGTGTGACTGGACAATACTTACATGGTTCAACCACGATCGAGGTTTCAGTCTTGAGTCTTAGATTGATGGTGTGGAATAAGGACTCGAGTGTTTTTGTTTATAATGATAATAAATTTATTGTCAAAAAACTGTACAAACTGCGTATGACCACGTGGAGGACAACAAACTAATTTACTCTCTGGAAGCAAGCAAGGGACCATCCCATTAATTCCGATCAAGCTTTTTCGAACTTTTAAAAGAATTTGAGCTCTTGTGTAAATATGAACAAGCATATAAATATTACAAAAATACGAAAAATACCAAAATATTTAGTTCAATATGAAAAAAAAAATCTTGAACTGTCATATATTCTATGACCTTCTGGATTACAATTCAATTGGTTTATTTCACAGAACACATTTTATTCGGGTGAGAAATAATGAATGGGTAAGTAGGTATACATTTTAAAGATTTAATCATTTTGGATGATAGAATATTGTTGGTATAATATTAATTTTTTTTCGATAATGTACTAACAAGAAAAAGAGTACATTTACCGAGAGAAGAAATTTAACCTTTTTTCAAAACAGTTACTATCAAAATACGTAGCTGTATAGAGAATCAAAAGTTTTGTCCAAGAGCCGTGATGGTCAATTGCAGGTGGTGCGCAAGGTCTTGTACTGTCTCTATCCAAAAGATAGGTGTTAACATTTTTTTTAAATTTCATTGATTTGTTGCCTCGTTTAAGTTGGGCTATGAGAGTTGTATAAATCCATCACAGATTTTATATAAAAATTTTGCTGACTGAAAACAATAAAACAAAGTCAAGTAAATTGACCCCGTGAATAGTTACAAATCCTTTCCCCTAACGAAATTAGCAGTACTGGTCAACTCCCATGCAGGTCCACAATCTTCATGTTGAGAGGAACTGAAATAGATACAACTGTAGTTACTATTATTTATAATGATGCGCATATTTTGAATGAATCTTTTTCAATAAATACACTCTGAGAAAAAAAGGTTAATTTTGTAAGTTTATTGACTCAGGGGTTGGGGTTCTGTAAGTGTATACTTCATTTAAACGAAAAGTTGAGTACTATATAAATGTGTGGCACGTGACGTGTTATGGTTCTAGACCCCATAATTTAAATAATATGGTTTTCACTATCTTAGAATTACTGTTCTCATTTTGAACGCAAATTAGGGCTACTTTGAAATTCATGAACATTCCTTCAGACAATTTTTCCATCACTCATTAACACTTTTATGACTAATGAAGTCGTCGTTTTGTGAAAATATATGTATAAATCCATATTTTTTGTATTTGCTTTCATCACGACACTTTATCCTCATAGCTCTCTGAGCCTACAAGGTGATAGTATGTTTACAGATAGTCTTATAATCGATGCAGTTCAAATTCTATAAAATGGAAAACATGCAAACATTTATCTATTTTACATAAACTTCGTCTCTTACAATTTTTACTTAGCACAAGAGAATAACCACATTTTCTTGTTTCTCAGAAGATTTTTTTTGTGGAGCTTTAGGGATCGTCAGCGTCAGGATCATTAGTGCCCTTTCTCAGAAGATCTCTATTCTATATGTTATCACTTTTTTTATTAGACGTCCCAATGTGGTTTACTACCTCGAATATACGATACGTTATCCTCGTAGACATTTATTGATTGAGAATTTTCTTGTAGCATAGAATGTGCATAAACCTATTTCTTCAAATCTAGTATTGCGTAAAGGAGGACCATGTGTCAAAAATTTCTAGATGTGTCTGTGACTTATTTATATTTGACTTTGTACTCAGAGATAGACACACATACTTATTTGTGGTCATACAACACGCAATTAGAGACCTTATTTTTTTCAATTTTTTACTTTAAAAATTGCGTAATAAAGAACTTTTCATTTTCGCACTAACTGAATCATTGACTCTGGTTTGTTTTAGCAATCACCGATTCACATGTTTTTGAATATTTTAGTGAGAAAAGGTGAGACGACGGTATAGGCAACCCGCTTAACTATTTCCGTTGTTTTCGTTCAGTGAGCAAAGACAAGCAATTTTAAGCTTAATATCTATTTGATTCGAAACCAATGTCAATAGGAGCAATGGTATACGGATCATTAGCTAGGTAAACAAACCAAAGGAGACAAAATAAAATTTCACATTTCATTTGATTTGTACCAAGGTGTCTCAGTTGAACAACGAAGGAATCATATCAGGAGGTATACGCAAGGAAATAAAACTGATATATTATGAAAGATCAGGAACGGAAAGATATGGTATCTTGGTACAAGTCTGCTTTGAAATTCGAGCAACTTTGTTTACGTCCTATTTACTCACAAAGGTTTGCTTTGTATATATACAACCTAGGAATGCGACTCGCGTGATAGATCCTCTGTCCACACAGCAAGGATGAATAGGGAACAACCCGCGGTATCCCTATCTGATAATTTTAACATAATTTATTTTCCGCATAAATTTTTAATTCATAAACTGTGGGTTTTAAGAATTTGTATGAAGATCCAAGCTACTAAGAAAATGCTTACTGTAGTAACAAAAATATTGTAAAGTATAAAGGTGGCATGTGAGACCGGTACTTAGCTATACCACGTGCCGTATACAGAGAACGGAGGTGTATCTACGATAATGAAAAACCAGGATGCTATTAAATGAATTACGTTGCGGGGGCAGGAGGTGAAGTATATTACGAAACGAATATTTGGGGCATTAGAGCAAATTTAAAATCTCTTACTATCTGCAAAACGTATTCTGGCGATAGCATATCGGATCAGTAAGAATTTAAACAGGACCAGATGAATCCTCTTTCCTTTATTTCTTATTCGTACTGGTATACTTCCTGTTCAGTTCGAGTTTAAAAAAGTACAGAACCAATGTAGTTAATCGGTATCTTGGGATACGTCTCGCTATTAACAGTATAGAAAAGAATTGACGTCGTCGTCACAAATTTCTTAAAGAATAACTTAATCTGAACGATGTTCACATTAAGGAACAACTAATGAATATTGCCCGAAGATTTTCTATGAAAACCATTAAGCTCCTACATTTTCTTATCTCTTTACGTAATGTAATTAATCATTCGCGAATATTTGTGGCGAGCTTAAATAATTCTATACATTATATTTTGTTGTGTCTTGACTACACACATCATTCTTGCTGAATCGAAAAGGACATTTTCCCTCACAAAAACAATAAAAACTCATCGAAGTTGCCAAAATATCTCCTTCAATTGTCAAAAACAGCAAAAAGAAATATTTATTTTAAATCGTCTTAAATACATGAATAATAATCAATGAAACTGGGTTGGCAAGTTTCTTAACAAAATGGGAAAGAAGTGGACACAGGAAATAGGTTTATTCCAAACAGAGGAAATTGATATACTTGAAGATTATATCTTTTAAGTTGCAAATCAATAGATTAATAATTATATCCGTTTTAGCCAGGTTTTGATTGGTTAATTGAAATGAAATCCGTAATACACGAAATCCAATAAAAGGTGTCCACTTCAACTTAGAATCATCATATTTTCTATTTTATTGTTTAACTAGAAGTACGTGATATGAAATTTTGTTCATACAATACTATGAAATTAATTTTTATAACATTTAAATAAAATACGGTACATTTAATAAATATCATTTTCATCCAATTATGAAAAAAAAAGTTGAAATGGAAGAAAAAAAATTGGTAGATTGGCATAAACATTGAAAAAATATCTCGCAAGCATAAAATTGTTAAAAACGTCATGTGTTAATACTTGCCGAAAGTTAAATATTGTAAATAACTTATCGTTCCAAAAATAATATTTTTAACATCAATTAAGTTATCTACTTTAGATTTGACATAATAATTCTATACAGTTAGTAGATTTGAAATTCGAGAGTCAGTATTTTTTGTGGGTTTCTTCTTGGTTTTCTTTTTACCAATTCTCCCGTTTTATTACTCTTCCTTCCACTGTTATGTACGCTTGTATATTATGTATTTCTAATAACGTTTCAAATAACACATTACCCCACCCGTGACTCAAGTGGTAGTGTTGTCGCTCCTCAACGAGTAATCCCGGGTTCGATTCCCGATGGGGCAGAAATTTTGTAGCTTTTCACATTTAGCAGTTCTTATAGCTGTGACTACTGCAAAGCAAACCTTTCTTCCTCTATCCAACTCCTTCTAGTATCAATAACTCTATCACTAACGACTTCTAGTAACCCCCGGTACTGACAATGACCAACTACCCAACTCCATGTAGATAAGCTTCAATAGCGCGCTACTTTTCCCATTTACAAATACTAGAATAGAAAGAAAAAACTTGTGATGGCCTACGGATGTCAGACGTGATCTCATTCGAGACAATATCCTCGTTTGAGGCGACTCCCTTAGTACTTTATTGTGGGTCATCGCACAGTAAAGGTAGCTTAGTTTATTACGAACTTTGCTAACGAATAAAATACTTTTTTTGTACTCGCACGTTAAATCAGAAACATGTAAAATCAACAAAGAGGGCAAAATTTCATATTAGAGTACGATATTAGTATTTATTTCTCCGTTTATGCACACTGTCATTATCACACATTATCTACAATATTTATAACATGATTTTGAATTATTCCTCATATGAAAACGATGAGTACATATTCAAAAAATTTTCGAAGTTGACTCAAAAGTTGAGTAGTATGAGGAAAACTAAATAAATTTTTACGTTACACAAGCCCGGGTCTAAGGGAGGTGATACGGCAGTGAGGACTTAGCTAGATTTTTAAGGTAGGTTGGGTGGGTCAAGGTACCTTTTTTCTGGTGCATTAATACTACGTATCTCTGCAAAAAGTGCGCGAACACGTGACACCCCTCCTCTGCTAAAAACGTTTTTAGAGCTTGTGGAGCTTGACAGATATTTTATGTACCGGCGTAATTCCACAAAATTCAGTAATTCCATAAAATGTTGGAATCAATGTGATTTTGTTACAACTACGTCATTTTCGATTCCATTTTACGAAATAATAACATGTATGATATATTCGCACGTGAATTTTTTTACCAATTGTATGATTAACGCCGAAAAACTTTGAATGACTTTCAGGTGTATACTTCTTCAGATCATCTTGATAATTTGAGTATTCAGGAAAAGGGACAGGTGCCCCTCCCACCTCTCCGTTGGCTACGTTCTTATGTACATTTAAGCATAGAACACGATTTTGTAAGATATACCAGGTCACAACAAAGAGAAAAATAGTTCAAATCCAACCTAGGATTTTAGTCAAAATCGAAGTTGCTGTCGGAGGTGTTCTATTAGAGACATCGACCTGACTTGGTGGTTATGAGGTCCATAGTTAATGTCCCAGTGTATTCTTATGTTTGCCTAGACTCATTTTATACGTGCAGATATCCTTTTACCGTCTACCTTGGAAACGAGTTTTTTTATTCACAGATTTAGAATTAACGATGTTTTATTGAATGAAAAAGAGAAACGGTACCGGTATCGAACCTGTCGTTGAATGATGATGGTAACAATGAGTTGGTAGGTGAACGTGGTGGCGCAGTTGACTGCGTGTTAGCTAAGCATTGGGTCGGTGTTTCAATATCTGTCGCGTGCCCCTTTTCATTCAGAGTAACGTCATTAATCTGTTACCTCGCTGTGTGTTTAACCGCTTCTTACGAGATTATGTGTGTTCGCATAGAGTTCGTTTCGACCTTACGCTGTTCTATATTTCTGGGTGAATATTACCCATTGATTTCTCCAGATAAAGGTAGACTCTTTTCAGTAACTTACGCTCATTGTATGTCAAAATCGAAAGCCGAAACTATCTCTTAACCCAGTAATGCGATGATATTTGCAATTAAAGTTCTCTGCATCATAATTCAGAGCGGAGAAGAGATCGTAATGCGGGAGCGCAATCACGTGTTCAGCACCCCTTCGATCAATATATGTGAGAGTGTCTGTTTCTGTATTTAATTGACGTCATGTAAGAGTTTTCGTGAGGTCTCGCGACTCCCGCGTGTGCGTTTGTTCTTCGTGAGTCACGCCTCCGAACGTGCCCCCTGGGGAGACGTCTTTGCGAGAGTGCGAAAACGGCTGACTCACGCTACACCACGGAGGGAGGAATCGCCGGAAACGAGCATTCTTGGCATGCTGCAGCAAAGTATCGCCTCCAGGACATCGCCGTTTGCTGTATTGCTGCGTTTTCCAAACTTTTTTGTCGACTGGGGACCACTTCTGTTAGTGTTTTCAACGGGTCACAATAATAAACAGAGTTTCATAAAATTTCGTTTATGGCAGAAAAGGAGTGTATGAATGAGTATTAATGAGTACTGGCCCCTACTCATTAATCCTACGCAGAATCGTAACCAGGAAGGGCTTGAGGGGAATCGATACCGCCAGAAAGGTTTTACAAGTTGCAATGATAGTATATTAAATTTATGCATAAAATATTTCTGATTTAGCATTTTTAATTAATTACTATCACCAATTAAATAATTGAACTAGTATATTATATTTTATGAGCAAGTAACGCGAAATAAATGTCTCTTAGCAGACCTGGGCACCCTCTTAAGAGTTTTGAAAATGTTTTTGCCCCAGAAGAGCCTTTTACTCCGAGAGATGATAGAGTTATAATTTCATGAAATGTGTATTACAGTAGAACACCTTTTGTCCTCCCTTCTTTTACCAGTTCCTTAGATGGACTGTACCCAATATTTATAGAGATAGTTTTCAGCTCACAACGCCTCAAGAATTATTCAATGCCAAGAGTCGACATGTGAGCTGAAAATCTTTCACAAGAAATATTGTGTAAAGTCCATCTAAAGGTCGTGTATTATATTGATCAAATTATATTTTTTGTTTACAATTTTGTTGCTTAGCTTAAGCAAGATAGCCTGTTTGCGAAAAAATCGATCACGATATTTGTTTATTTCAATATACTGTGCATTGGATTAAATATTACTATTGGTAACAAGAAATGAAACATTACGTGTACACTTAAGAGTTTAGTTGTGATGTCCGAGAGCCCGAGGGCCTATTCTATGTGTAATTAAGTACTCGAATTATTTTGTAAATTTTTTTAGTCCTCTTCTAACAATTCCTCGAATACAAAATAAGTAAAATTCGAGAATTCCTCCCAGACGAAAGCGCCCGTGCGCATAAATATTTCAAGACAATAATTAATCGTATCGTGATAAGTTATCTCGTTCTGTTAATTAGCACCTGTGGAATGTCTGTAAAGAAGTTAATTATCTCGCCTGTAAGTCATTCTTCCCATTTATTCATTTGGCGGTTGAGGAAATTTTAACGTGGAGTTGGCCTTCAATACCGTTCAGGTAAAAGAACCAACCAACTTCCGTCGTGGGTCCGTTAATCAGCTCCCAAGACTGTTCCAATTAAATGGCGTTTATGCAATGAATTGTAGGTTAGTGAGATGCGAGTAATTAATCATTCAGGGGAACGTAGAAATGCTATTGTTCAATGTCGTTCAAAGATATATTACGAGTAAAAAGTACATTATTCTTTATCGTGCAAAAAGTTTTTAGTGACACTTAGGGGAGAGATGTAGTTGGTAGTACCGTTTACATTGCCTTATATTTCAGACGTTGGACTGTCATTAACGTGCTCCTTTCATAAAATTAGCGAATTTTCAAAAAATTAAAGTCATTTAATCTTAGAGGTCTGTCAAAGCTTACTGCCTTGCTCTTTTAACTCTCGTATAGCACAATAGTATTATCTTCTCTTTAAATTTCTGTATCAGTAACACAGTAGTTCCTTTATGTAATTGTCTTGCGGAGTTGCTTATTATTTTCCGGTGTAGCTAATAGAGTTTTCATGTTAAGGAGTTCGAGGATGTGCATGTGTACCAAAATTTCCCGTCACGTTGTTAGACTATTGCGTTAATTTGCGTATTGAGGTTCTTAACTCTCGAGGATCGTCGACTGTGATCTTCTTCAACTCTTTGACATGTTTGTTAAGTAGTGAGTAAATGATATTTTTCACTTTCGCCGCAGCATTCCGCTGATGTATTCGGCACAGAACTTCCCCCAGAATACAATGAATAAATTATTTGGTACCAAACATTTCTGACAATTTGCATGCAGTTCGGATATAAGAAAAATCCCTAATTTTTTTTACTTTGATCATGAGTTTCCAATGTGACATCTCAATTCGCAACTCTAAAATATGGACGAGTGGCGGGAGACCATATTTGGACAGGTTACAGGATTTTTTAAATGTGCGATCTCCCAAGTATCACCAACTTGTGCGTTTTCGCTTCATAAAGGCAAGGTCCATTTTGTTTGAGTGATTACTTATGGAAGTAGAGTTGACCGTGTTTATAGTCCTAAAATTAGTGTTATGTCTTTGCTTTTACTCCTTGTTTCATGACACACGGTTTCTCCAAACATCTCCTTCTATTTCTGGTATCTCCTTCTATTCCCGTGGACACACTTTCTTTCAATAATTGTTTAAAATAACACGTTTACTTTGAAGTCAATGTTTTATCTTTGTACATCGTTTAACACACTGAACAACCGTCGAAGTGAAATTTTTTCTTGTCTTATTTTTATTGAATCTCTGGAGATCTGAGTTGAGTGTTTAATTAATATGTTACAAAAAGATCAATACTCTTGATGTTTGACTATATTTTCGGAAGGGAGTTTCCTTTTCTGCTTGATTCAGTTTATACCTCCTCTTGACATAGGAAATATTTTAATAAGAGTGTAATAGTCGTCAGTTTTTATGGGCATATAACATGTTTTTGTGTATGTTGTGTGAAATGTGTTAGTGTTTATTTTTATGAAGTGATATTCCGCCATGTTTTTGCTTGTTGATTGTTTTGCACCTTCAGTCCGCAAGTTTTAATGTCAGATTATTTGGATAATAAGAGAGAGATCAGACATCAGAAAAAGTTGGAACGAATCTTTTTTTCCACGAGTAATTATTCACTTTAAATAAGAAACTCAAATATTTACATTTTAAATAATGTATGATTAGTGTCACTGTGCGTGTATTTCGATGAGAGGACTAATCAGGGGGC
Source organism: Laupala kohalensis (assembly GCA_002313205.1). Taxonomy (NCBI): domain Eukaryota; kingdom Metazoa; phylum Arthropoda; class Insecta; order Orthoptera; family Trigonidiidae; genus Laupala; species Laupala kohalensis. Next base: position 67,717 of record NNCF01127042.1, read on the forward strand.
CCACTATCGTGAGTGGCATATTCAACAGTTATCCAGTACTTCATTTTTAAGAAAAGTAAACGAAATTCGTAAGTTCCCCACAAGTTCTCGAGAGGGTTTAAAATTACATTCTTCATTCCCTTTCTTCTTTATATTCATTCTTCCTTTTCCTTTATTAAAATTAATATGTTTAGATTTTAGCACGTATTTTTATTTAAAACATTAATCAACTGTTGTCTTTGCTTTCCTATCTTCTTTGTATTTAGTTTTTTGAGGGCTCTTATGATCTTTATGTTGGCGAACCCTAAAACCCCAAGAATAATAATTATAAACGAATGAACTTTTAAACAAATGACAACTTGGTCGAAGTGAATCTTGCGTTGAATTGCGTCGTGGGGGAGATAGTCAGCGAAATGCAAATTGAGTTTGCATTTTAAAACAAATTATAAAAGAAATAACATTGATTTACGATCTTGTCCCTGCCCAGAAACTAATCTTTATAAAGACATCTTATTTGTGGAAATTGGTGAAGAGTGACGGGAGGAACGGAGTATGAACGAATTGGTACCTTTGTGAATTAAGATGTTGCATTTAAGTAGCGCTAAGCGTGTTGTCATGATTTTGATGGTACATTAGGTGGGAATTTCACATATTTTTATACTGTTTTTTAACTCGTAAACAACGCAGCGTAATACAACGCTTCTTCAGTGGTTACTTTTCGTGACGTTTAGTAACTTTAAACGTTTACTAATGATATAATATGTGTAATTATAACGTATTTAACTCTAACTTTAAAGAATAAATCGTAGAAAAAAGTTTATTTGGGTGGTACACGGGATATATAATATAAAAAATGGTAGTATTTTATTGATATTCTTAACGTGTAGATACCTCCAAAGAAGGACAGACCGCATGCAACAAGAAATGGGAACATAAAAGAAATCACCTTACATTTGCTTAAAGTAATTCTTCTTTATCTGCTTTTATATAGAGAAAGTATGCACAACGATATTGAGTAAATACGTCATAATCGACAGAGAAGAGCACAATACAGATGATAAAGTTGGCAAGGTACTACCAAGGAAAGGAAGCTAAATCGCGATGATTCCGTTTGGTGAATTGTTTTCATTCAATTGAAACTTCACGATTTGCTATTCAACAAAAACCTTTTATCTCTGGAATTAAACAATCAGACACTCATTGTTAAATGAAGTATTTTGTGAGACTAATTCCCACGCTGTTATGTATTTTCTGCGATTACATATTTATGATGAAGCACTATTACGCACAATAGAAAAAACCGAGTGCAGTTTTTGTTGCTGTAGAACTACCATTATTTTCGAACGATTTATTTAATAATTAACTCAGTTCTTCTTAGTTTGGTGTAATTATTGTATTTAGTTATTTTGCATGTAATGCGACATGGTAGATGCAAATATGAGAAAATATTTGTCCTGTCTAGAGACACCTATCAATTTGCCCTCGTACAACTTTTAGAAGTCATGAATCGTAGGTTAGAATAAAATTCACGTATGTATTCCCGAAAATACATTCGTGCATAACAGTGTAATAAATTTATTGAAAAGTGTTGACTAACAAATTTTTTTATTCTCTTTTTAATTTAGTGTTTGCTTCGATTTATGGTTGTGATGTTTAAAAATTAGAATATGTCAATATCGGACGAAGGGAATAATTCAAACATGTTATCATAACATAAGCGATTTTAACATAATGTATCAAAGGTTAATCGTTTTTACAGTATTGTTGCAGCAAGTGAAATAAAACATACTCCGTCTTCTTTAAAGATAAAACCAGACGAGATAAAACATACTCCGTCTTCTTTAAAGCGTGACAGAAAATTCTAAATAGGCATGGAACAGCCTCTTATATGGCAAACTGAAATCTTATCTCATTGACCGATGTTCGAAAACAAAGCACGAGATAAATAACAAAAAAGAGACACATTAAACCCGGAATGTTGCAAGAAAATATTTTAGAACCATTGACAGCTTATCAAGTGATCTTTTGATAACCTGACAAAATTGCAAGTCAGTGCAAATGACCGGGGTTTTTCTACAGTTTTCCTTCAAGTAGAGGCGGTTTTTTTATACAGGCTCTCTAGTCTCTTGCCTAGCGGCGGCGTGTATTCAAATAATAAATCTCGAATTTAGCGTTATTTTAATTGTTACGATTTATAAACAATATTTTACAAATAATCTATTGTTTATAATAATACGTACTTGTGTAATAACTTTTTTGTTTTATTAAATACAAATTTGTCTATATTCTGTTATATTACAACGCTTATCGAACTATTTTTATTCGTTTCCTAGGAGTGTGGTCAAAAGTTAAATCCGCCTCTGCTTTATGGCCCTTGATCGGAATTGATGGGATGGTTCCTTGCTTACTTCCGGAGAATAAATTAGTTTATTGTCCTCCACGTGGTCATACGCAGTTTGTAACTACTTTTTTGACGATACTTATTATTATTATTATTATTTTGTTGTGCACTTGCTTTTTCTCTGTTCAAACATGTAGTTGGGGCGGGTTTATACGCCAAGCCGAAAGTGAAACTTTGTCTTAGTCGAGACTAAGAAATTTCCTTGTTAATATAATGGATACATAAATGTTTGTAATATAAAGGATTTCTGCACTTCTGGCAGTACATTTCTGGTGAATGGCAATTTTGCCAGATTTTCAGTGTTTTGGATATGACTCCAGTTACTGAAATTATTAAGGGAATAATTAATATCATTTTATTTCCAAATCTTTTGAATTTCTGTCTTTTTGAATTTTGAATATATTTGAATTTTTGTTTGTTCTGTCTTTTTTAAATTGTTAGTGGAAGGAACAACTACATCAATAATAAATGTTTTTCTTTCGATTTGTCTATTAATATTATATCTGGCTTGTTATGATCTAGTGTTCTGTCTGTAATGATTTGCTTATCCCAGTACAAAGCGACATTTCTATTTTCCAAGACAGGTGGTGAAATGAACTTATAATAGGGGTAACTGTTTCAACCAAGTTAAAGTTTTTACCTAGCTGTTGGTGAATTATTTTGGCCACTTGATCATGTCTGCAGGTGATGTCTAGAGGGGCGAGTACTTGGCAACCCGAAATAATGTGATGGATTGTTTCATTGCAGGTGTTGCATGCTCTACGTAATCCATCGACGTTCTCATGCAGAATTTTGTTTCTGTAATATCTAGTTGGGATTGCTTTATCCTGTATTGCACACATAAAACCTTCAGTCTCTGCGTGGAGTTGGCCGTGTTTCAGCCATAAAGTTGATTCTTCCTTGTCAACGTGGCATCCTGCAGAGACTTTGGGAATTGTCCATACAAGGGTTTAGCAAGCCATTTTGCACCACGGGATTTTATATCATTTATTTAGTTCAAAATTTTCCGATAACTTTAGGGGAGTGTAATCTTTATCTGAACAAACAAGTTTAGATATAAAGAGGGTCGTGACTAATTTCTTAGTTTTGTTATCTGCGAATGGCAAAGATTTGCTACGTCTAACAACCCCCTACCCCCTTCTGACCTTGGCAGGTAAAGGTTGGCAACACAACCTTTGGCATGGTGTCTTCTAAATTTTGACATAAGAGTGCGCGTTTTTCTGTTGATGTTGTCCAGATCTGTGTGGGACCAATTAACAATTCCAAATGTATGTGTTAGAACGGATACTATCCAGCTATTTATTGCCAAAATAAGATTTTTTGCATTTAATTGCGTCTTCAATATTGAAATGAGCATTTTTTATTCTTATTTTTGGAAATACTTTTTGAGGTCTGAATGGTCAAATTTGCGATTTTGTTGGAAGCCACGAAACATTTAATTTTGATCTGATTCTAGTCATTTTATGAATGATTCAGTTGACACTTCATAATTTTGTCCTGACACGAATTTACCTCTATTAATGTGCATGGTAGCACATTTATCTAATCTAAAGGACATTTTAATATCTGAGCTGTAGAACTGTGTGTTATACAAAAAGCTGTTCAGATCATCTGGGGAGTTAGCAAACACCTTTATGTCGTCCAGGGGAGGTTTGGTCATATAAAAGGATATTAAGCCCTAAGGATTGTTCTACTTTGTGGTACAGTTCATCTTCGATCAGTTTTTGTCCGTTTTCATTTTCATGTTGTTCAAAATTGGGCTCGTTCTTTTCATTTTCTGGTTATAATAGTGGGAAATGTTCAATGTTCAATAAATTGTAACCTACTTCTTTCTTAATTTGCTCTCTTTCTAAGAGGGATTCTTTTTCCAAATGAGTCTCTTTCTATTGGCTAAATTTTGTTCCGTGAATGTGTGGTTCGGGTGACGTTCTGTGGAAGCTTGAAAAACTTTCGTCCTCCATAAAGGTCTTGACATTTACTTCACAATGGAGACGTGTTACTTATACATTTGCTTCTTTTGTCCATTTGACACGTCCTGCTGTTTTCTTTTTTGATGTTCCTTTGAGCGGCCTCTTCTTGAGGAGCAGGCAATCTCTCCGGAGAAAGACTGAGATGAGTCCATATGGTCACTTACAGCGCTACTGCAAGAATCTCTGGCGCCACTAGATCCTTCACAGGGAGAAATGTTCTTCAGTCGTGCAGCTCTACCTACCAAATGTCTGTGGTCCTTGTTGACTGGGTGTAGACTGATCCGGTTTTTGCTTCTGTTCGCTCTGAATTGGGGATTTTTTTCTCGAGGTTCACTCCTCTCCGTGTTCTGCGTAAACAGGGTCACCTCGTGGTGGATGTGGCTCTTCACTACTCACGGACGGTCTTGGGTGAAGTGTCATTAGAGTAAAGATCTTGCATGACTCCTTAGCTGATCCCTGGGGTTGGTGAGGACCTGAGTCAGGTGAATCCCGTACAAAGGTACTACCTCTCCCAACCTTATTGACCCCTTATTATTATTATTATTATTATTATTATTATTATTATTACTTCTACTACTATTATTGAAGATGATACCCCTATTCTAGCGGCTGAAGATGGTAGGAATTAAGCTAGCAGAAAATAAAGAACTTAACTGAAGTTATATTAAAAGTACAAAACCGAAACGTGAATTTATTTGCGTGGCTTTACGGCTCTTCGACATCAAAGGTCATTGCAGCCCTAAAAACGTGTACAGGTAGGGAAAATGCAGTTACGTACTAGGGAGAGCCAACACGACTCTCCCCGCGTGTGGGACTCGCCGAATGACTCAACCAAACCCACTAAAAACGCTCCTGAATTACAACATACAAAAAACATATCTCAAAACATACATCAAATCATTGAGGACAGAAAATGAGGGGAGGGACATAAAATGAGGGGGGGGCCAAAAANAATAGCGTCGGAATCGAAAAGAACAGGAGGTGACCAAGGAAGGTCAGGAAAGAGAAAGGAAGGAGCCTTGCCCGAAAAGTTATCTTCCTTTTTAAACAAAGATAGCGAAATCGGCATTAACCGAATGTAACAAAAAAATACATTCGTACAAGGGTAAAAATTGTTATAAGAGCAATATACCTGTTGTCTCATATCACCGAATTGGATTGGATACTGTTAGGAAGACGATGATAAACTCGAGCTTATTGTTTTGCTTCAACATGTTCTTTTGTAAATGTGATTGCTGCATGTAGGAGAATTTTAAGTAATATGCCATAGACTTCACTGAACAAAACTACGGCAATTGTCATTCAAATTTTATTTGAAAGCAAATTTTCAGAATAGTACATACTGGTAGTTACGATAATAATCTTTGTACAGATAATCCATTTTTTTGGCGATTGATTGAGTGTGACGGACAAAAAAAAGTTAAAAGCGATAAAGAATCAGTATGTTAGTATAGATTCACGAAAATAAGCTCATTGGCAAACCTCAACACTTACATTGCATTATACATATATTTTCTTATTTCCTTAATATATTGCATTTGAATTTAAAAGGAATTGAATCATTATTCAGCTCAATTATTAAATAATACAAACTTGTAATTTTATTCATGTTCATAGAGCCACTTCTTAGTGTCAACACCCCATATGATGTACTAGAATGTGCCACGTTTGTCATAATTAGGTAATTATTGTTAATTACTATAATTAATAATTTTTAATGGAATACAAATGAACGGACATGATAAAGAATCAATTCCTCAATGATTATTTGATATTACTTTTTTATTACAATTTCTTGTTAAAAATCACTTCTGTTCTCACAATCATAATATTAATTTTTACACCATTGATAGTAATTTAATTACTATGTACTTATTTTATTTCGTTTTAAAACTTTTGACGCAGTGACATTTTAATTCTGAATTAATTAAAGAAAAAATAATTTTGATGTCAATACATTGAATCCACTTTAATTTTCATCATGCTTTTATAAAATAATAACTGAAAGTGTTCGCTACGAGAATTGCAGGAGTGAATTTGTTTTTAATTCTCGAAATTGGTGAATCTTTCATGACTTTTTTAAATTTATTTACACTCTTTGCAATTTTTCTGTTGATTTTTTTTTNTAGAGAATAATTTTTGTTATTTAAAAATTGCAATAATTTCTTTGATTCTGAATGTTATCGTATGATCGGGAACGAGGAAGAAAGAATGCAAGCCCCACTTCGTTTTAATGATTTTACGACGAAGAAGAAAAGGAGAAGAGACGTTTTACTTGTGTTTTAGTGCATTTCGCCCGGTCAGCGCGGCCGCCACTGATATTTGGATTAGAACACGCCTTCTCATTGGCTGGCGGGACGGACGACGCGCGCTCTACGTGCCCCGCCATTGGCGGCCGTGACGTCACACTTAGTTGATTGCTTATACCGCACGGAGGCATGCTAGTCGGCAGTGTTCTTCGGGCGGTGAGAGAGTAAGGTTGTGTTCAATTACGATTGTGGAAGCTTGTGGTGCTCGTCTTCGTAGCTGCTTCTACGTGACGAAGTAGAGTAGCTGGAACGCACACTGCCTAAACGAGGCCTTTCTCGATCCCACTGGTAAGTGGACCGCTCCTGGCGTCTCAGCATAACTGTGTTCGTATGCGTGTGTTAGTTTTGTTTTTAGAACGAAAATTTGTTGTGTTCCATAAAATTAGTAAGATAAAAAGGACCAAAGATAATTTTCGAGCAAAGTTTTGATTAGAAAAATCTCTAACTTTGATGTTATTTTGGGCTATATTTTACCCCAATGTAATACTGCTTCAATTTATGACTACCTCTGGGTGAATATTAATGGACCAATAGTTTGAGTGGAATCTGAATTTTTTGAGGAGAAATCGTAACTTGTTGAAGTAGGGGAACATTTTGCCAAGTCGTTTTGGAAGGAATCGATCGTGGCTGGTAGACAGACAGGCGTTAGTTGTGTTAGCCCAGCCAGGGTAACCGGTGGCCGCAACGTGACAGACAGGCTCCCTCGCCGGCTGCCGCTACGGCTGTCACAATAGCCCGCCTGCCCGCCGCCTTGTTCACTCAGTTTTCCCTTTGCATCCTCGCTAGTGTGCTACTGCGCGCCTCGGCGAGTCACTCGCTCCACGGCCCTTTGTTGTAAAGCGAGCGTCCGCGCTCCGGTGCCCAGAGTTTCCTGTTTGCAGGGGCTTGTTTTGCGTGTATCCCGACAGCGCGACTGCGGCGGCGTGGTCACCACTATTTCCTTCCTATTCCTCTTGAGCGGACGCACCTTCCGTTCCCGGATGGAAGGCGTGGCCACGCAGATTAAGTTTACTATTAGTAGTAGTCGCTGTCAAAAGTGTCAATATGAGAGAGTGGTCCTTTTTAAGGACTAATTTACAAATTTATTATTGTTACTGATATATCGAGTACGTTAATTAAAGTAGGTTAAGTAACAGGATTCATTCACTTGGTTGCATGGCGTTTCCTATATATTTGTCACTGTTCAATTTCTAAAACTTGGTACCCGTCAAAATTTTTAAGACAATTTTATCGAGGAATTTCTTTTTGTTTGGTTTAAGAAGTACATTTGTGTTTTCCGCAGTAGTGTAGTGGTCCAAAATCTAATTTGCCGCATTCACAATTGACAACTCGACGTTTGAAGCTCTGAATGTGAACGTTTGACATTTGTGAAGTGTGATTTTTTGTGATTCCTTTATGTATTGTTGAAACAGGCTGAAAATGTGATGAACCTTCAGAAACGAAATCATGCACTAGTTGTTCAACTGTTGCTTTTTCTTTCGTACTATTAGTAATTTATGAACCGATGATATTTTATGAGGTCACTAACAGCTTTCTCATAAGTGCTTGAAGAATATTTGGAATTAATTTGTGGATATATTTTCTTCGTAGTTGAGTAACTCGAATCTTTAATTGTTACGTTTCCTATATTTTGATTATTGAAAAACTATTGTGGAGATCTCTCGCGAAAGGACAGCTGTATTATTGAGATTGTCAAATTATCTAACATTTCTTGGAATGAGATAGCCATTCGCTTACGAATTTTTCGTTGTTACTCACAAGTGTTATAATTGTTGCGGATTTTGGGATTCCTTGTACATTTTTCACGTTATTTCGTACTTTTAGTGAGAAATTACTTTTTTTCTAATTCGGACTTTTGTGATGAATTAAGATATAACGGCACTACCCATTTATTTGTTATTTGAAAGAGTGGTGCTCCAGCGTGTCATAGTGTAGAGTACCTGGGTGTGGCGTCTGTGGGGAATATGGTTGCGAGGGGTAGAGAGAGGCGGGGAAGAGGGACAGAACGGTGTGTCGCGACGGCGAGATGAGCGGCGTAGTCTCTTCTCCAAGGTCGCTGGCCTTGCGCGCTTCCCCCCACCCCAACTCCCCCTATCTTGTACCACCTTATGCCACTACCCGTGCGACGACGTGCGAATCGGCAGCGCGGCGTGACTGTGCCCTGCACACGAGTGGGTGGGCGGGTAGACTGACGATCGTTCCTCGTCTCCTTGCGACAGTGGAACGGATCTTTTCTCTGGAATACGGGCAGATACTGGGATGGTCCATATTTGCATACATAGGAAATTTGTATTTTTGCAGTGAAAAAGGGTGAGGGCTTAGATTTCCAGCAGATCTGAGGGAAAGAACAGTTTTGATGTGTTATGATGCAATTTTACTATTTTAATATATATTTTCTAGGCCTGCGTGCCAATCATATTATATTTTCTACAAAATACGATATTCTTCTTATTCGTTTATTTAGGGGGAAGGGATGGAGGGCTTGAGATGGAAAGCTCCTAAATCGCCACTGTATTCAGTCAATTCATGTACTAAATATGATTTCGGCTGATCGGCAGATATTTTTAAAGTTGAGAAAATAACATCTGGTTCGAAATTGATTCTAAATTAAATTCATAATCTCAACCACTTAAACTTTTCGACAAAAATGGTCCCTGTTAGAGAAGCAGATTACTCAGTGTTTGGTGAACAATTAGAACGAATGGGTTGCGTTAAACAAATCACTTATATTAGTGTGTGGCGACGGTAACCAAATATGATTTCCTTCTTTCATTCCATAGCATTTTTCGTAAATACATGTCGGCTCATGATAGATGACTTGTGAAAATAAGGAATTGTCGCTTCGTAATGCAACAGCTGCAAATTGCATTTCGTTGCAGTCGTCGCCAAAGGAGTTGCGTCTAGGAAATGTACCTCTGACAGTCGAAGACAAAGATGTACCATTAACTGCATAGACACACCATGAACTGTATTCTATCATTTGAAATGCAGTTGAATTACTCGTTAATGGTTTTAGTTTGATTTTTGGTTCAGAAAAATGTTCGCTACCAAATATCTTACATCCCCTACCTCATCTGGATCCGTCTGGAAAAATGTACCGATGAACAGGGCATTGCAATCCGGCGTTCGTTTCTCGCAGTCCCTGAGGGGATTGTACAAAGGGAGACCCACAAAAGACTCGACTCTGCGTCTCGCTATTGTTTTCTCCCTCGGGACAGAACTACTAATACGGGAGAGTTTCACCATTGTCACGCAAGACTGTTTTGGAACGCGAGATACGGCTGGGCTGTCCTTTTAATAATTTCTTCTGTATCAGCTTTCTTGATTCAAGACAATTGGCCTCATGACATGAAAGTGCCTCAGATCAACGTCGAAACTTTTTCTTCGTTTTAAGTTATCCGTATCCAATAAAAATGCACTGGAATATAAGTCCAGAATAAAGTTTCAGATGAAACGGGTATATATCGGTGAATTTTTTGATTACAAATTATTTTTCAAAAAATTGTTGTAGTTTCCGAAAATTGTAGATTACTTACTGTTTTATTAAGAAAACCATCGTGACAAAAAAATTTATCATAACGTTTAGGGTTAAAATGCTGTAAAAATGCACAAGTAGTTTAGCACTCTTTCGTAATTCATTCTCTTATGTTTAAGTAATTGCTCATACCAGGACTATTATAGAGATGTGAAGTTTCCATGTTGTGCAATTGTTTTTCATGTTTACGTGCATGTAAAGTAGAGTTGCGAGCGAATAAAATATATCGATTAATTTCATCGCGGTCTTGGGCTAAAACACCTAATTTTGTCCAAATTTTCTTTCAACTGTATATACATATCTGTACAACACTATATGAATTATAAATGCGGAACATCATCGCTGATAATCGTGATTTTTTTAATGTATTTTCGGGACAGTATCGGAAGAATTGGGACGTGTGGTCTCCCCATTGTAGAAAAGTATTTTAGGAAACATAATCGCAGCATCAGTGACTGGATCAGGATCTTAGCTTGAAGTCTGATACCTGGATCGGAGCCGCGCCCTCTATCCGACATTCGAAGGGGGCGTCGCCGCACCGCCCACGCACGTCGGAGGGCGCGTGTAGGGCGGGCCATCTGTGAAGCCGCGGGGTGCGACGCGACGTTGCCAGTGCGCCCTTTTGCTCTCCTCCTCGGAGGACACAGCCACTGGGGCTGCGTATAGAATTGTCTGCGAGGAACGATACTGATTCGAGGTTGCTTGGTATTCTAATTTTGAGAGTCGTATTTTAATTTAAGATGAATTGCTTTGAAGTACGTAGTGATTAAGGGAAGAATTGCAAGTTATTCTTTTTGTTCGTATGTTAATAGATGCAGGTGGATTTCTAAGGTGCATTGGTATTTTATGCTGTTTACGAGCACAGTTTGTCTCAGTGGTTTGGGAGCCCAATAATATTTTCCAATTATTTGGCACGATTTTGGGGAAAACAAAAATTGAAAATGAATGTCGAATATCTGATTTATGATTCGAGATCAGATTAAAAATTCACCTCAGGTTTTTATAGATTTTTTTAAATTTTAATATTTGAAATATTCAGCTCTTAGGATAAACCAAAGTGGTATCAACCTAATCCCAGATCATTCCGAATAATGTAATTGTGTCGTATATTAAAGCGAGGAAAATTAAGAAGATTAATAGCAACGCGAAAAAAAAAATCAGAATGAAGTTAAGGACTCTTTACAAATAATATATTTTAGTATTAAGTACTGAAATAATTTTTTGTATTAGCATCGTCTATGAGATCGTACAAGTTCAAACAAAATTGAATACAGTAAAGAATTGAAGTTAATTGCTAATTCTTGTTTAACGAAAATGACTCTACCCTCAACCTGTTTGTTGAAGATAATTTCTGTTTTGTTCTCTAAAAGCTGCTGTTTCTCGCCCTCAACCCTTCGTGAGGCGCTGGAGTGCGCACTTGGGTCGACGAGCAGTTGTCGCTCCTTTGGGATACAGTCCTTAACAAAATAGCACTGCCAGTGACTGAAATATAATGTGGATATTTCTCATATTTCCGGAAAATACTACACGCAGTTTCTTATAATCGTGTAAATCAGCTGTTCTAGGTAACATGATTGTGTTGTGTCCCCGCCCTTTCTCCCTATTCCACCAATAAGAGGCGAGAACCGATTGACTTGTGGCGCCAATGATAATTTTTGCATAGTAAATATGGCACGCGGTTTGGCCAAACTCTTTATTATGCCAACGTTTTGGAAACGAACGTTACCTTCATCAGGGCTACACCAAACAGAAACCAATTTAGGGCTACTTAAATGTTTGATTATGAATGTTGAAATAGTACTAAATTGTACATATTTCTTCCGTGTACCCTACACGTGGAGAAGATATGTGATCACTTTTGGTCAGGTGAAAATGGCGACGAGCCGGGAATCGAACCCGGGACTCCTGCATTGATCGCAGGGGTGTTAACCACTACACCACCCAGATCGCTTTCCACAACTGTACACCATTTCCACCCAGATCTATACCCCGGAAGACCTGAGACACATCCCCATACAGGATATAAGTGAACCAGGCGGCACATTATGCTGTGGGCACTTTATTATTACCGTTTCTCACGTACTTGCGTGTTAACGTCGGAGTGGAAATGGTGTACAGTTGTGGAAGGCGAACGGGTGGTGTAGTGGTAACACCCCTGCGATCAAAGCAAGAGTCCCTGGTTCAATTCCCGGCTCGTCGCCATTTTCACCTGACAAAAAGTTATCACACGTAAATTGGTTTCTGTTTTGTATAGTCCTGATTGGTAACGTTCGTTGGCAAAGTAATTATAAAGAATTTTGCCACTCGGCAAGAATTTTGTCTGGTAACTTCCAATGGCTGATAACATTATGACAATAAACATGACTGTTATGAGAAATTACGTGGTCTTTAAGTTGTTGACAATGCTGGCGGTTCTCTTTTAATTAAGGATTCTACGTAGGGTTTGTTGCTTGTCGTTCGTCTCCGTCGCGGCGCCCGGGGAAATGAAATAATAAAGGGGACGCCCGCGAGAGAGAGAGTCTCCGAGAGGACCCTCGAGCTTCATCTGGAAGGGGGACGTTTTCCTCATTTGCGTCTGCCATTGTGGTGCCCTTGCCTTTACTGCAGGTGGTTGGAGTGGGGAGGGGGTGGCGGAGTGTCCCTAAACGGTGAGGGATGGGCGTCCATCCTTCTTGGTGCACACATCTCGCGGAAAGCGTCACAAATGAAACAACATCAATCATACTTGTACCACAAACGTGGCTCACGTAATAAAGCATTCGTTGGTAGAGGTATTTCTTTTGAATGGATCCCTTAGTGTATAAATTTATTGTCAAAAAACAGTGCAGACTGCGTATGACCACGTGGAGGACAATAAACTAATTTACTCTCCGGAAGCAAGCAAGGCTCCCATCAATTCCGATCAAGGCAGAGGCGGATTCAAAAATTTCAGCAAAAGTTCCTAGATAAGATAAAAAGTTAGCTGCGAGTTATAATTCTAATAGAATGTCAATATGTTTGTAATTTAACGCAAATATGTTTGAAAATTTACATGTACAAGTTATTATCGAACTATAGATTATTCTGAGTATAGTGTTTAAAAATCATAAGAGTTGAAAAAACACTAAATTCACGATTTATTGTTACAATAAACACGCCCCTAGACAAAGCCTAAAGAACCTGTATAAGAAATCCACCTCTACCCGAAGGAAAAACGGAGAAAAACCCGTGCCAGGATGGGAAAAACCCGGGCCAGGATGGGCCAGTGTGCACCTTGATTTAACATTTCAACACACTCCTAAAAATAAAAATAGTTTGGTACGTGTTAAAATCTCAACATAATACCAACAAATTTGTGTTGAATAAAACAAATTTATTTCAGAATTACGTTTTGTTAACAAACTATAGATTATTTGGGAAATATTGCTTATAAAAAATAACTATTAAAATAACACTGAATTCAAGATTTATTATTTCAGTAGATGCATCCCCTTGGCACGAACCTAGCGAGTCTGTACAAGAAATTCGCCTCCACCCGAAGAAAAACTGGAGGAATACCTTCGGTGGGGCTACATTATTAATGCTCACAACCGTGCCAAGGTTGAGTACATATAAAACACAAGCATGCAGGAAAATAATTTTGCAATTGTTTTAAGATATTTTTGAAGCACTATAGGAATGACATGATAAAGTACAAGACGACTTTGTTTTATTAAAACCAATAAATTCTTTTACGTTGTAGAAACACTGGTGCAATAGGTAACTTTTATCCGCGGATGTGAAGAGATTCAATTTAATAATGTCTTTTATATTCCAATTAAATCGAACAATTCCCGATATTTTTGTGATTAAAAGTCTTCTAGAATTTCTGGATATAAAGAGAAAATGGCGAAATAAGCTCTCAGAAGAATATGTAAGCTTATTCATTTCCATTACGCACGAGTATACGACGCCTTCGATGTATGTGGAAAGAAATTAAGAATGTTGTTACATTTTATTTTAGGCAATATGTATGGCAGACCATGAAACTTACCAAGATGAATATTATTTTCCCGTCGCTTTTATTTCCGCATTTCATTCGGTTTGGTCCTGTAGATTTTAACTACCAGTTTGTACGACATTTTTAAACAGTTTAATTAAATGCTACATTTTTGTTCAGATTATTTTGATGGGAAAATACTCGTATGTGTTATATGACTACATTTTTTATTGGTAGACGCAAATCGTGAAATTCCAGACAGGAAGTACATATGCCGTTAAGACGGAATGATTGAAGTACGTTATCGGATGAATGACTGAGGAAACGGGAGTTACGGAGAACGTGTTTCAAACAAATTCCAGTTTCATCAACCGGCGCGGCGTTTCAATCGCCGTTCTCGGAGTGAACACTAACAACTGCACCACAGTTCGCCCCAATAACGTGCAGACTAAAGAAGGCGATTGTGGAGGTAATCAACCTGATGATGGCCTCTGGTTTTTGATATATGGGAGACAAAGACCACGATTCTGATGGAACTTCTGCAGACGATTGTGATGTGATAACTGCCTTGAGATTATGTATTGAAGCAGGAGATTAAGTATTTATCGAATCAGTATGTTATAAGAAACAGTCCGTGTCACGCTAACGGAATACGGTCGGGCTTCATACATTCTTCACCGTATACACTTTGACAGTTGCACCGTTAACTGTGCCAGTCTCACGCTTTCGCTTTGAGGCGCATCACCAAGCTGTCACGCAAGCGTTTTTCTCTATCACAGCTGACTACCGTCTGCATATGGCCTATCTCGGGATTGACACTTGTGGTATACCAACATGTCCACTTATACTCAAGCGAATTTAGATTCACCTAGCTTTACTGAACTAATCTTACGTTTAATCTGAATGATTGTTAAAAGATTTAATGATGAAACATTTTGATGACTCATCATGCGAGATTCGAAAATAATTATTGAGTTCTGAACAGATCGGACTGATACCTACTCTCCCTCCGCCGCGGGACACTTCACCCACGCGATCCAACTAGATGAGGTTTTCGGGTGGGGTTTCCCTCCGTATCCTTGGAAAGTGACACTACACACAACACAACATCTCTCGTTTCCATTTTCTTGACGAAAACCATTGGTGGAATAGAGACTTCGTGGCCAAACCTCGCTTTAATTCAATTTTAATTCTTTTTCAAAAATCATCCTCTTCCAACAATGCTTGCAATTCATTGTCTTCAAACTTTTTCGGCGGTCTTCCACGGTCTTCGTTTCTCATGTCAAAATCGCCACTTTTGAATTTCTTAAACCACTCAAAGCACTGTGATTTACCAAGAGCATGCTCACCGTAAGCTTCCGACAAGCATTTGATGCGATTCTGCAGCAGTTTTCTTTAAATGGTAACAGAAAATGAATGCTGTCCGCAAATCGTAGTTTGTAGACACAAAACCGACATGTTCATTGCTAATGAAAATTATGCTGTTATATGAAACTTATTTTGTTGTGAGTAAAAGTTCGAAACGTTGGTTGCTTAAAACAGAAAAATTTTGTTTCGCTTCCTCAACTCAGTAATCCTGTTTCCTAATTATGGATGAAGAGGTAAAAAAAATGTATACGTTAGATTCATGTTAGATTCCATTCTCCTGCTGAATTTGGACGTGGCGGACACAAGCGAATGTCCTTCTCTACACACGCGCTGCGTTTCAGTGACTCCCCTTGTTGCATGGCAGGGGCGGACCCCGCTCTAAGCCGAGTATTGACCTGCTCAAGGCGAGCGGTGTTGGCGTGACTTCTTTCCTCTCTCTCGTTTGCGTCCCTTCCTTCCCTTTGCTCGCCGCCGCCGCCTCCATTGCCACTTCCCCATGCAGTTAGTCACATAGTTCCATGACTGAGATTCGGCTCCTCTCCACTCAAAACAACCGTCCATCACATAGGCGCCCTCCCGTGGCGAACCATTGCCAGGCGCTGCGAGAGGATGGATGCTCATCGAGAGGCGATGTGGGAGAGACGAAGTTAATGGGGAACAGCGCTATCGGGCGTAAACTTAGAACTTGTTTGGTTTTCTCTTCACTATCATTTCTTGCCTAACAGAGGTGGATTTAGAGGAGGAGGCGGCGGCTTCCAAAATAAGTGAAAAATTAAAATATATTTTGTTAAGTAAAAATTACGTTAGGTTGGTAGGTAGGTATGTTACATTCTTGCAGAAAATTACGCACGGAGTAGGAAAATTATATTCTTGTAGAAACGTAAATTGCTTTATATTGCATGATTTTGCACCAAACATTCCAAAATTTTCCGTACTTCAAATACCCGGAGATCTAAGCCGCTCCCCCTCCCAAAAAACATCTAATTTACTAAAATAGCATTGAAAGTTAAATCGACTTCTTGTGATGGTAAAAATTCTTGGATTTAAATCCTTTCAATTTTAGTTGTGATATACATCAGCTCAGGAATAAAATCGCTTATTTTTAATGGCTCTCATTGTTCAAGCTTCGCCGAAATTTTGTTTCTCTACTTCACTGAATCTGTATATGGTATGCGTGACAGTCGAAGGACAGAATTTATATCTGAAATAACTTCGAAAATAATTTAATCTTAATAAATTAGACTAAAGAAAGTATCGCGACTTCAACGTGTGTTGCATTATTTCTCGTCGCCTGCCCCTCCATAATATCTGCATCCTATGTATTAGTTAAAACCGGTTTAGAACTCCCAACTTTATGTTCCTGGTGTGATTTATTTCCGATAGGCCACTTCTGTTAACGTTAGTTTTTTTTTCTTGATGAGTGGAGAACAGGAAGCGTTATCACTATGCCGTTTTCATCATACATGTTTTGCAAGTTTCACTTATCTGATCTTATTCGTTTGAGAACACAATTTCATCATATACTACCATCGTACGCTAAAAATAATCTATTTATTTTAGCTAATTTGAAGATTTTGTGTATCAACACTCTACATAGTCTTTAAACAGTGAAAAAAAAAGAAAAATTCTGTTATTTTTTGTAACATTCATTAGTAGTGATTGTAGAACTAGTAACCCATTGCTTCGCATGTAGTTGTCCAAAGGAAATGACACATCGAAATTTTCCTGTCTTATCTAATATATTTCTGAGTGTATCCGTTTTCCTCATTTCATTTCGAAGAACCGAGTAAATAAGATTCATTGGCTTTGGTAAATCATAGATGTCTGTCATGCACCTGTTGCTTGCTCAGCAGAAAGCTAGAAGTGTTTCTATAAGTGTGTTGTCCAAGATAACCTGTTTGGGCTCTGTAATCGTGTATACCGCATTTCGGAGACAATCGACATGTCTTTCTCCCTCGCTTGCACATTACACCTGTCATTTAGGACTCGTTCATTGTCACGTTGACGTGTTAAAGTAAATATGTTTATGATCATTTTGACAATGACTTTAGCATTCTTAACGCTTCACGTTCGTTAAACATTTTGCAACTAAACCTAAGGTTGTACTGAGTGAACATGTTTGGATGTGAGATCAAGGAAAGGATTTGTCCAAACCTATGGATGTGTCCATCCTAACCTTGTAGTATTCGAACAATAGTAGTACTCACATCCAAAATATGTTATGTAAAATCTCAATGTGTTATGTAATAAATGGGGTGAGCTTAGTTCTTATTTATTTTAAAATATTACATTTTTTGTTATTTTGAAACATTTATGCCAAGATTGTTTCTTGTATCGTTCCTTCTGTATCGAGAGTTGGGCAGTTTAAAAGTAGAATGCGATGCGCTTTTTTCCTTTCTTGGCTGTTAGTCTTTTTTTCGCCCTTTACTCTAATATATTTATCAGCAAATATGTTATCTATTACTATCATGCGGGGAACAATTTTCTTTACGAGACGCATGTAAATTCTCTTTAATTTGTTATTTATACACTCGCGATAGTTTAGCGATCTATACTTTTAATTGTTTCGTGTTTTTGTTCCATGGTTAATAGCGATCTAAATGCTGAAGATATCCCGGTTTGTTCTTGGTCCGTAATGTAACGATTTCTCAATCGCTGCTGTGTGACCTCTTCGTGTGCTCGTAAATAGAATCAATATGACTCAACGTCGCATGCTGGAGGTGCTTCACGTATCGGTCGACCTTGTTGGTTTTATGCCTCTTGTCTGAGTGCATTGGCCTATCCTGCTCACCGTGATTCACGTGGACGCGTCAGCTTCCGACTGCAGTGACAGAAGGTAGACGTGCTCAAAAATCATGGCTCATTCAACGAGAGTACGGATGGAGGTTTACGGGGAAATGTATTTTAGTATGACATCGCCTGACTAGTTTAAATTTATTTGTTCTATTGAACATCATTTTTAGTTTCTTGGTGTTTTGATAAAAAAACACGTTATTTTTGTCCCACACGGGAACTTTCAATCTTTTGAGCTACGAATCGTTTTTATTTAGATTTAATCATGAACTACCTCATGCGTGTTTTCGTACTGAACCCCCTATAATTTTTCTGCAGATATTATGCATTTTTTAATGGAAACTAATGAATGACTTGTTATAACCGATTAAGATATAAGCTTCCTTCTAAGTAATTCCCTGCTGATGGGTTACACCGAACAAATGCACCAAATTTATAAATTATTTGGGGATATATTAAAATATATCTTGATTATATCCCTGGCTCAGATATTATGGTATACCGGAAAATATTATTCAACCCAATTGATTCAAAATACAGATGGAAAGTCTAATTTAATGAAATTTTAGTACTCATTATTAGAATACTGCTCTACGGATTGACAAAGAAATCGTCAAACACAAAAATTATGTATTAAATGAAATTAAAAAATAATGTGCCGGTAGTTCCCCCTCACCCTATGATTAATGTTAACGTAATATCCGAACAAAGGTTTTCGTTTACGAAGTTGAGAAGTGTAAATTTTAAGGAGTACATAATAATATATTTTGGTGTGACCTACAGTAGAACATAAAATAAAATAATGTTTAAACATACAAATATTCGCTCATATTTTACCCAAACATTTTCGTACGTCGCACTGTTAATAAAATACATAATGAGAATGTATAATAATAATAATAAATTTATTGTCAAAAAACAGTACAAACTGCGTATGACCACGTGGAGGGAAAAAAACTAATTTACTCTCCGGAAGCAAGCAAGGGACCATCCCATCAATTCCGATCAAGGGCCCTAAGGCAGAGGCGGATTCAAAAAATTCAGCAAAANTATACGTGTATGATTAATGTTTGGTCAATGGTCAATGCATTATACTCAAAGTACGCTCTTTCGTAATTATTTTCTAGCATGTTTCTGGTATTTACATAGTAGAGATGTGGTACACTCCAGATATTTAGATTTTTGAAGGGTAGTGCATTATGTGATTCTTGTGTGCATGTTCTGTGTGTATTGCGTCGTTTTCCACCTGGTATTCCGAATTTGGTAAGCTTCCAAAAGCTTCCATCCTACCTTACGTTCAGGTTGTTGTGCATAGTGAACCGCTCCGGACGTTTCAGGAAGTTCGGTTGTTAGGAGAAACCGGTTTTGATGAGAGACTCCGATGGTCGGTTTCGAGTTGGCTCACGCGGTAGGGAATAATTGTACCACCTAGTTTTCTTCAGTTGCACGTTTGCGGAGTATTTTAGTTTCGGTAGTTTATCTAAACGAAGTGTGTAATTTTATTACCTTTCTGATTTGGATTGGAAGAAAAAGGTTGTAATTGTCTGAAGTAACCTGTTTCTACTAGTATTAAAGTGGCAGGTTCACGATCTCATTTTCGAATGTCTGTCCATACACCGAATAAATATAGTCTACATTTTAATTCGATGTATAAAAGAAGTGTCGATTAATATTTTGTTACAATACGACATATCAATGTCCGGTGATGTGACAACGATGTTTTTGGAAATAATACCCTATAATTTATTTCGAAAATTGCTACAAGAAATGATTAAAATGATGAAATTTGATTTGAATGAGTCAATTTAATAAAATGGAAAATTATGTTGTATACTACAAGTAGATTTGTTTACGATACTCACCAACACTCTAAATGTCGTTATGAGAATGGTATAATTGGAATAGTACAGGAAGTTCCAAATAGAAATAAAACTGCGCCAAAGAGTGCACGCATCATCAACCTGAGGGCTAAAGTTTGTCAGTGTTCTGGAAGGGATTGCATCGATGAATGTAGGAATGAAAATCTCCCTTAAAACATTTGTTAACTATACTAAAAGCCGGAAAATATAAAGTTTTTTTTTCTAGCTCGGGAGCGTCTATTTTGTATGTATTAATTGAATCTGCAACAAACCATGTCCAAGATAGAGCCACGAAGACGAACGCGTTTATTTCCTCAGTTATAAGTAATCTAGTAGAAACAAAACCGTGGTAAAAGCTTGTGAATAATTTCTAGTTAGGTTTTATTTTGCTAATGAAAATAGACAATACCTTTACAACTTTTGAGGCCATATTTCAGCCCTTCATTTTCCAATTTAAGTACTATTAAATCGGATCAAAATGTATTATATATGACAGTTATTCCAACCCCTCCCGGCCATGCGCTTATTTCATTAGGTATAAGAAATCTAGTATAAATAAAACCGTGGTAAAATCTTGTGTATTATCGCCGGTAAGTTAATGAAAATAGACAAAACCTTCATAACTTATTCCAACCCTCCATTTTCATATTGAAATACTTTGCAGCGATCAAATTTGTTACATATTAAAACTAATTCCAACCCCTCTCAGTTTTAGCCCCTCTTTAATGGAATCTCAAAAGGAATGGGATTTACTTTTAAATAGTCAATAAGCTTATTTTAAACAATCAATTAAGTGAAAGATTGTTTAATGTAAAATTTACTTGTCGCAAGTTACAGTACAATCATAGTCATAAATTGCAAGAGAACTATTTAGTGTTGTGTGTATCGTACGGGAAAACTTTTGGCCCTTGTACTCCTTTTGATTTTTAATGGCGCGTTACCGAGCGTTCCGGGCATGAGCTCTTGACGATGGTATTCATCTTCCATAATGGGCGTCTGGCGCCAGACGACTTATTTGCCGCCTTGTCTTTCTTCCTTCAGACTCTGAACACACAAGACTTAGTTAGGCCCAGCCAAGCTGAAACAGCGCGTCCATCCTTGAAGACACGTCATTCACTGAGCAGTCGTTACAAAGTGGAGTTATGAATTGTTCTTACTCAGAACACTTCATTCCTTAATACTTACCGTAACTAATACCGTGCTAAATGAGAGCACATATAACCTCAATAATTTGAGCTGATCAGGGCAAGGTCTACTTTATATTAGCACCCAAAACTAATACCAACTAAATCAGTTATAAACAAATCACATAGAAATTAAAAAGTTAATCTTGTTCACAATTGTTCGAAAGTATTATGCGATCCAAGAGGAATTGTACAGTTGAATAAATTGAAGAATTAATTTAAACTACAAATTAATAGGTTTTTTAAATGTGGATTGGACGCAAGATGTACCTCAAGTTTGTACGAAAACACAATCAAGGTATTTTTATTGTATTAGGGTTTGGGTTTTTTTTTCTCTATCCGTTTACAATAACCACAAGTGTATTTTTATCTCTTGTTATATTTCGGAATGACTGATATGAAAATTTTATATGCTGTAGACAAGACAACTCAATAGATGAGTAAATAACGTCCACGTACTTGACAGAGGGGAATGAAGATTATAACTCGCATCCTTCGCGTGCAGAAATAGTTGTCAAGTGGATGTCTTGTTTCCAAATTATGTAACTGGAAAATTATTGACATTTCGTTTGGGTGAAAAAAGAAATATATGGAGAAACTTTGAAACTATTTTAATTATTTGCAGCCATTTCTGTTTTATTATTTTTGTAATGGAAAGGAATTGTTTCATTCTGCTCCAAATTGTTTATTTTGAAATTGTCGTTTCTTCAATATTGTATTAGATCCCTTCACACTCTTATCGGTAATTCTTGCATCGAGGCAAACGGAAATTTTTCTGTAGTTCTGTGAGTTACGAATCGAGGTTTAAATGGAGTCGAAAATGTCTAAAAGTAATTCTACATTAAACTAACTGACAATGTTTAATTTCCATGCCGTTACAGCTGTTTTGACAAATTTCTTGACGTGCCGTCGCCCAAGTTTTGTGAAAAATGAGATTCGACCATATGTTGAATGTGTCAGTC
This sequence comes from Laupala kohalensis, assembly GCA_002313205.1. Lineage (NCBI taxonomy): Eukaryota > Metazoa > Arthropoda > Insecta > Orthoptera > Trigonidiidae > Laupala > Laupala kohalensis. The sequence continues at coordinate 90,035 of NNCF01127042.1, forward strand.
AACAACACAGACTTAAGAGTAGAGTATACTTGAGATGGATTATACATGTGGGACCACGCGCCTGTGGCATCGCGTCGTGCAGCGTGCGATGGGCCACCAGCTGCTGTTTCCCGCTGCTGCTGCTGCTACCGCTAGAACCAAGGCCGCCCGAACCCGCACTGGTTCAACAACACATCACGTGTTGTCTCCAGCTGCCGCTCGATTTACTTGTTCCCATGATCGATTACCCGCGTATTTTTACTTTGTTTCGTTGTTCAAGATTTAACTGGATGAGTTTTAATTTGTTTCAAAGTGCCTGTAGACGTAGAATGTTTGCGGAGTTGGGCATTATGGCAAGGTGTACAGCAAATATTCGTGCCAAGATATGGTAACAAAACTGACGTGAGAGTTACATTTGTTTCTAATACTTCGTAAAACGTTCGATCTTTTGTTGTTTGTTTGTGGAGTAACCTATATAGAGCGAACTAGTTTGTTATTGTAGCGAACTATTACCAGTTATTGTATTTCTTGGTTGTTGTATGAATTACTAGAATTCAGGATAAGTCAAATTGTTATTTAGAGATTTGTTGTAACCTGAAGGTGTAGGGTGGATTGAAATGCATCAGTTTATCATGCTTGAGTTTATGCTATGAACCAAGAACATTAACTAAGCTATTAACTTGTAGGTCCATGAATTTTGATAGCTTAAGGTTAAAGACCGCCCGAACATGGCAGCCCGATCGAATTCTCGGCTGCTGTAATTCGTGCGTGTTACACGAAAGACCGCTAGGAGACTCCACTACAGTCATAAAATGTTGGAAAGAAAGAGTACTGTTTTCAAATCACATTTCTATCGAGTGCTTAAATGCATTTTTATGAGAGCTCTGAAAATAACTGCCGATCGAGGCTATTCATCAAAGGACAACACCCTTTCCAAAACCTTTGTGATTTGTAAAGTACAGTGGATTAAAGGAATTGCATCTGTAATTTCTCAGGTTGAATATTTAGGAAACGATGAGACCATATATACTCAAGGTTATTTCAAGCGATTTTGAATCCAGAAGCACACGATAGCAGGTTGGAAGTATTAACAATGATATTCTTGTTCCTCTTGCTGTATGAAATATCGCGTTACTATTTATATATTAGATGAGGCATCAAAATAGTGTACCAATCGTGTAATTGGCATCGAGTCCATACTCAATTCTTTTTTACTAAATGCTCAGTCAGAATTGACCAAATCAAGTATCTCCCGGGTATAAGGGTTTCAAGGTTTCCCACCGGTGGTTGTGACACATCTTGTGCCACCTATAGTGTCACAACGAAAACGAACACTTGTGAAATCCATGTCAGTTACTGATTTTTCATCGTATTAATAAACACATGCGAATCTATGTAAATTCGCATTTTCTCATTGAATGTAAACTTCTCTCATACATTTTTCTTATGTGTTTCACGGCAGGGTCGTGAACTTATTACTAGCTATAGCATTTTTTGGTTGTTGTATGAATTACTAGAATTCAGGATAAGTCAAATTGTTATTTAGAGATCTGTTGTAATCTGAAGGTGTACTGGGACTGAGTCGAACTATAATTTGTGATTTTGAATACGTAGAACGTAGAAAATAAAATTAATTTCCTCAAACAGTATGTTGTGGGATTTGTAACTGAAACTATCACTTATGCGAAATTATATAATATTCTTTGAAGACGATGAATTACTTAACAATGTGTAAGAAGTCTTTACGACTGCAACTTGAAGTTCTGAATGCACGGTATGAGGGACAGAATTAAGGATTGACATGGGGGTGTTATTATATTCTTAGTTAAACTGTGCTGCAGTTGGTACGAAATGAATGACTTGTTGAATCTGACGACACCAATAATTTTGACTTGGCATTTGTTGCGTTGCTGTTATAACTTATAATGTAAATTAGAAATAAGAATACAATTTTGGACTATTAGAAGAAGAAAATATTTTTGTATCTGTTATAGTTGTTCACATATACTGCACAGTTTAAATTGTTAGGTAAAACACAATGAATGAATTATGGTATGTATGGAAGGAGGATAATTTTTCCCGAATATCGGAGGAAAAGTAGTATTATTATGAGTAATTTTAAAATGCCTGAATAAGTCCTCAATGCGAGCGGTTTGCGCCAGCTGGAAAAAGTTTTTACGTAGAGGCCAAGGTCATGTTCAGACTTTCGATCCTTGGGAACACCGCGCTAGTGAGACGCACGCCACGTCGGAAAGAGCTTATGGCCCCAGTATATTGGCAATGGCGGTGGTACAGCAACATGTTTGCGTGGTAGGTCAACCGAATACGCTACTCGCATGATTCCAAATTCCTTGTTCTGCCCTTCCCCGTTAAAAGCTGAAATGCATAGGCGAAATGAATATTGCTGCAGTTCACTGGCTAAAAGCTGCTTTTTCTTAAAAACTTTCTTTGGACTGAAATTAACCCTTTATCTCTTAGTTTCCTGATAGATTAAATCGTCTAGTCGATCTCAGATGTAACGATTTCACAGAAATTACTGAAGTAGTAAGTTGCACGTCGGAATATTCCACGTGGATGTAACACAGCTTTGTTTAACTGTTCTTACTCTATACTTACTGTTACTCAGTCTTACATCGCGGTTAATCCGTAAATTGATTGAATTTAATGGAAAGTGTATCATTGCAGATTAATCACCCTTATTAACCCATTTAGATTATCGTATTCCTATTAGCTTTCTATAAATATTAAGTACAAATTTTATTGCATAATGGACTTTTCAGTTTATGAATATAACTCTACTTTTATAGCTAGTATTTAAAACTTAGTTCTTGTATTTACCGTTATGAAATGATTAAATGATATACTTCTAACCATTGTTTATATGTACTGAACTACACTTCAGTTTCTATTGGAGATTTCAACGCGCGAGTAGACAATGATATCATTTTTTTCTTGTGCGAGAACTTTGTTTTTCTTTCTGTATGGGTGTTTTATTTCCCTTATCTCCTGCTTTTAATTTTACAAAACCTGTTTATAACTCATCATACATACTTTTGTATATATCGTATTTTGTGTTGAGTACACTTCAATGCGACCGTGCTCTATCGGACCAGGTCGGATATGCATTGATTCTTTATGGCAGTACATTGATTCAGTCTAAAGAAGTTTAAATAAAAGTTGGATTTGGAATTATGTTATGTAAATTCTCCGTCCAGTTGTTGATAAAATACCAATACAAGTGAGACATTTACTTTGTTTGTCCTAAAATACACAATACCTTCTCCAAACTAAGTACGATTTCCTAAAGATTTTGTAAAACTTTGTTTGTAGATCCCAATTGTTTTAAAATGTATTTTAATCCAATGACCGGAGACATTAAATTCTCGAGATAAAGTATTGTGTAAATGACTCCACGAGTGATATTTTTTTCCATGGCGGGATTGATTTTGTGAAGGTAATTCTTCCAACGTGTGATAGGCCACCGTGACGAGTTTACGGACGATCTCTGTCCATTGCGTTCGAAACGATGGTGGGACAGTCATCGCTGCTTGCAACTGTCTTGTCTGAAAACGGTTTCCCGTCGCCGCCGCGCTAGCTGTGGTTAATAGTCGTGAGGCATGACTTGCTTCGTTTCGACGTCGTTCGCTGGCGTAGAGTGCAGTCCAGTCTTCCACCAGCAAGAAACCTGAAATTCGTTGCATGCTTTCGAGTACAGTGTTGCAATGCAAAATATTGGTGTCTTCGAAGACGTGATCGACTGGACAGAGACGTTCAAGTGTCGCGGTGTCGAATGACATGTCGTGTTGTGATTACGAATTACTTTTTGAGATCAGCTGTGTGAAATATTAAAAACATCATTTTTAGAACGCTCACATTTATCGTCCGTAAGTTCGTTTTTTGAGGGTGGTTGGGTGGAACAAATTTTATGTGATGTGAGTACACTTATTCGGAAAATAGATTCTTCCAAAAGCGGTAGAATTGACATCAATGTGGTAAACAATTTCAAAATATTCCAAACCTTTTCGTAGTGTGAACTAGTGATGAAATTTAAGAGAAATTTTGAAATGTTACTAGCACGATTCGATAAAGTACTAGGAGCATATTTCCAAATTAACTTGCACATTGTCATGAAATTTTTTTATCCCCTGTCGAAACTGTTGCAATGGCTGGGCAGTTCGTTCCCGGTGCACGACACGCTCGGCCAATCTCATGGCATTCGTTTCGTTTTCCGCGTCAATACCATTAGCTTCGTGCTTTGCACTGACTTGCCATAGCTCGCAGAGTACATCTTCTATTTGCAATCTTGCATTTATTAATTGAACCATACCATGAATGGATAAAAACCTTTCGCATACATATGTGGTTTGAAGAAAAATCTGTTACTCTTAAATAAAGTACACCATAGGTATCATTTTTATGTAGTATTAGATTTAGCTAGATATCCAACCTTATAGAGAATTTTACAAAACATTTAACGTTCTAATGGTTTCTCTTGTTTAAAGTCATCCTCACCTGTTATTGATATGCACATAGAGCCTAATATAGAAGGCAAATAATGAGAAAGTAATTACACAGCAATGTCATCTTCAAGTGAAAAACGTGCTAAAATTTAAACCTCAATCTTGTGGAAGGAAACGTCGACACGAAAATATAAAAATTTGAGCTCTATTGAAGACGAAGCGCGTGTTGTGTACTAGGATTAAGGAACGTGAGGGAAAACTTTTGATCATTTAAAAGATATGAACAGTGGAATAATTAATCACTGCAAGAAGGATGGACGTAGAATTAAATTTAAAAAAAAAAAAAAATTATTGGCTATGAAAGTAATACATTTAAACGCCAGATTTCAGAATCTATTCATATTAAAACTACATCCAATGTCAACTCACAAACTGAAAATAATATTTTTTCTAATGAATATGATAATATATTTTATTTTGTAAATTTACAATAATTCTATTATGTATTAACATATCATTTATAGTATGAATTTTATAATGTTTAAGTTGGTACCATTTTTTACTATTAAGAGTTGGCACTATTTGTATCCTAACAGTTACTTACATTCAAAACCTAAAAGCTTTTTGTTGTTATCATGCCTTTATGAAGGCAGGCTCTAGACAAGGTCAACTTATTTCACTGTTTCATTTTTATGAAAAAAGTGATGTTTTTGTAAACGTTTTAAATTATTAAAAAAGAAAATATTTGAATAATTTGGAGAATTTCAAATAATATAGCAGGTATATAAAACGTAAAACATTTGTTACACATAATTGTATACATAAAAAATTTCTTTTCTTTTATTGCTAATATATTGTTAAATAATTTGTAACAATTATATTGGTATTATTTATTTAATTTGTAACTGTTACGTACTTAGTTTTATCTTGTAAATCCATAGTAATTCGACTTTTGAATACTAATTTTAAAGCGACCCTGAAGATGATGCCAAACTAGCATCGAAACTTAGGCCATGTATTAGTGAATACTAATAAAGTATTACATTAAACAATTGATTGTCTATAATAATAATCGCATAGTATTGTCCTTCATGTATACATACATCAAGACAATCAGAATAGAATCAATATTATATCTATGTTATATTCTTATAAGCCTTACCCTGAGACATAATTTAGATTTTTTTAAGTTCTTCAGATTTTTGTACATCTTAACTGATTTAATTTTAAGTATTGCCATTTGTCTTAAATATACATCATTTTTAATTTAATACATGTTCCTTTTAGATATTGGATGAAGTTTAATTTAAAAATATTTGAGAGAAAATATCTTTATTATTTCATTAGCGAATCATTTTGGTATCGGTTTCGCGTTGCTGGAGAGTATTGGCCATTGGTTTGTTTGATCTTCAACAAGTCTGTTAATGGAGCAGATGGTTGGCGAGTGGTCTCCAGATGCTACGTGCAGTCTGTTTGATGCACTGCTCTCTTCACGACGTGGTAAAGAGTTTTTGCGAACTTGTTACGATCAAACATAATGGACTATATAGGAATCGTTTTTTTTTTCCTTCTGAATTTCTTATATTAAATCCATTTATATTTCTTATTTAAATCTTAAGATGTTTTGAATTCACGTGTTACAGAAAAAAGCAATTACATATAATTAGTCTACTTTTATGTATGTATTTATCATTTTGACCAACTAAGAATCATGGTGACGAGTCCTAGTTAGGCCCCATTCTACTTGAGTTTACTCGCTTGATACATCGTGAAACATTTTGGGGGGAACAGCGTCTAGATGGAATCTGGATTGTCGTATCAAAATATTGCATCTAAGAGGGTTAACTTTTCTATCATCACAGCTATATGAAGTGAGACATGTAAATGAAACACTACATATTTTCCTGCTCCCGCCGGAAATGGCACTCGGGATATGTCCGTGACAAGCGAGCGCTATCAACTTTTTAAATAGTTTTGAGCTATCAACTTTTTAAATATATCAGTCTGCGGTGTTTTTGTTAAAAATTTTGAATTCTTTTCGAGATATTATAATTGCGTGTATTATATATAAATATATTCTCTATAATGCGTCGACCATTTACAGACGATTATTGGTATTATAGTACATTTGTACCATCATGTAACTGATGACTGGAAACGGAGTCGTTTTAAAGTTCCTCTGTAAGTGCGTCATCGGTTGAAGAAAGACCCAGATGCAGTTTATCCTAACGGGTCATATCGGAGCCTGCAGTATCGTACTCGGTTCGCCGTTGGGGCAACTCAAGCGCCCGGTAGGTCAGTCCCCTCGAGAACCCATCGGTCGGTCATCCAGCCATCCAACCCACCCACACGTTGCTTGTTCGGTTCCGGCTGGCGCTGCCCGAACAAAGGCCTCATCCTGTGAACGCGTATTCCTTCCTCCTACCGCAGGCTATGGAACGGTCGCGTGCACGTCTTGCTCCTTGCGATTTCTCCCGTCTTTCTTCTCTGGGGGCCTCTGCGATTTTCTAATCCACCTAATGGCAGCTCTTCGATGTTGGTGCAGTTACTCTGGATTTGATTGGGTCGAAAATTTCGAATCTCCTCCACGTAATTTCATTGTTTGGCCTTGTTAACGTAGTATTCCTGACAAAGGACTTCAATTGTAATCATGTTAATAGTGTTTTATTATTATTTTCTAATCAAATCGTGGGAATTGTGTTGTCAGAGACTACCAACTCGTGGTCGCGTGGTCATTCAAGAGTAAATTCCGAGGACCACACTATACGGGGAATGGAAGATACTGCCGTATTTGAGTTCCATATTTAGTTGTCCACGTCTAAGAGAAGACGAGCATTTTTCTCTTCAAACAATAAAAATGAATGGTATATAACGGCCATTAGACTGCAAATACGTGACCTCACCTGTGTTTGCTTTAGAAAGTTTTTGTGAGCGTAGATCGAGTGAGAATAACAATTTTGACCTATTACACGTCTTCTCGATTTTACACGTAGAGAACAGGTTTGGATGTAAGACCCAAATTAAATGAAATATTTTTCGAAACCTTTGGAAGTCATCTCGCAACCTTATTGTAGCCGAACTATTATGTTGGGAGGTCATATCCAAATGTACGGAGAAATCCTTTCCTGAATTTGGATCACACTTCCCATCCTAAAATACATCCATGGTGTTTTCCTAGTACGATTTCCCACGTATTAACTACAATACCAAGTGCCTTTTCTTGCGCAATTTAACGTAGATCTAGTGAGTTCTTAATGGGATATCTAGACAATCTACGGGGACTGCGACAACCCGCGAATATTACATGTTGCCGAGGTCTTGCCTCCTTCCATCATATTCACGTTCATCATGTTCGTTCCGGTTGGAACATTGTTTTTGTGTTTTTCTCCCGGGCGTGAGAAATACCCTTGCTCTACTTGCTCTGTGCTGAATCCTCCCTCACGCTATGAAGCCATTGCCTACTTAGAAACAAGGGAAGCTTTCCTTTTGTCGGAATAGCGTGTTTTCTATCTCCCACACGATTTTCCACTCCCTTTGTTGAATGTGGGTGAATGGGAATCAAGGAAAGTTGGCGAGGACATGAAAGGTTCATTAAACCTGGTCGTACTTGGCTCACTTCTAAGTTATCGAATAATTTTGAAAAAAAATTAGTAGGTTTGCGTGCAAATAACTTGATTGATTTAATGAATACTTTCTTTAGAATTAAGCTCGTTGACGTGCAACGAGAAGTGCTTTAGAGAGAGCGTTCAATTATCCGAAGTGGCATCATGGGAAGAAAAAACAAAAAACAAAAACAAAAGCAGTTTCGACAATGTCGATGCCCAACTGAAAAGAATTAGAGACTTAAGAATGTCACAAAAAGGGTTTAACTTAGATGCTGACGTGTATTAAAACTTTATCACAGAATTAATCTTTATAAATCTTGATACTTATGTGGATAAATACAACTTATACACATTTGAGTAGAGATATTTATGTGTATAAATATGATCATTAGTTCTAAAGATATTAGTCTATAAATATAATTTTACCACCTTCAGTATATAAATTTCTATATTTAACCTTACGACGTTTCAGACAGAATTTTGGCCTTCATCTGGTGATTTCATAATTAAGGTAGCAGTCTTGTATCGTTACATGAATGAAATTGTAAAATCAATTGTCTATCTTTTAAGTGAATTTTGATCATCCGAACCAAACCTAACAACATTAGTTTACTGTATAGTCATGTCATTACACAATATTTTTCTTTTATTCCTCTCATTAAACTTCTCCAATGTTACAGTGTTTGAGGAAGAGTGTGGACATGTATATATTGACGTAGCCATTGGCCAATTATCTACTTATGAGGTTTCGAGGGGATTTAGCGTAAAGTATCAAATCATCATATAGTGCCTGACCGATTACGACCAAAGAATGATTTAGTCAGCGGTTTTATTTCGACTTGGTGAGAAAAATTTACATCAATACCAAACCGTATGTTAACATGTGAATCTCAATAGGCTAATTTACTCTCCGTAAACGAGTCTTTCCGATCGAATTGTCCAAAGGAAGACTAGGCAGTACGAAAATTGACAAGTGCTTTAGTTTTTCAATGGATATGATACAAAACCAAGGAAGGAAGTTGTCGTAGTTTGGCGTCTTATCTCTCAGCATCTCTGGAACCCGTTATGAGTGGCGGCAGGCCCAAGTCACATCGTATAGCGATGCGCGTATATCTCCCACGTGCTTCGTGCGTCCCATATGCTTACTCGCGTCCAAATATCCAGGACGTGGAAGCGAACTCGCCCCCCCGCTTCCCTCGCACGGTATTCGGAGCCGCTTGGTAAGCGGCTCGCGGAATTGCAGCTAATTAATTGTAGTGTTCTTTCCCGAATTACGCGAGTCATCGTTCCGCGGACGTGCGTTCACCTAGTGGTGATGGAGTGAATGTGGGGGGGGGGAAGCAGTTGTGTGCGGAGCTTCTGTGCACGACTACAGTATTTTCTCAGTCGGAAGTGCGCCCTAATTGGTTTGCTCGCTCTGCTTCGAGTGCTGAGAATATGGATCGTTTCTGAGAGAGGGGAGGTTCCATCAAGGCGAAGATCTAAAAGTGTGTGATATGGGCGATTACATGATTAATATCTATCGAACAATCCAACAATCGATTAGGATTTCAATCTAATTTTTATATAACATTACGATTTTAGTTTGACTGTAATTACTAGTCGTATGCATGGTGAGCTATATTTCTAATGATTTTCATGAAAGCTATAGTAAATAAGACGGTAACGGTGATGTGTGCCAACAAGACAATATATAAACGTAGGCTTCCGCGGCCGGAATCTTTATGAACTTGTCTGTCCGGGACAAACCGCGTCTTAGTAGATACAACTTCCAACGTTTCGGCCATCATGCTGTGGCCTTCTTCAGGGCAATGTCAGAGTTGTAGAGACCAATCTCGCTGTCGTACTCTGCCCAGTACTTAAGTCTGTACGACTNTGATGACCGAAACGTTGGTAGTTGTAACGACTAAGACGCGGTTTGTCCCGGACACACAATTTCATATCATATGACAATATATTTTTGAGAAAATATTGAAAAATTAGAACTATTTGTGGAAATAATCTCAAAATTTTGTTGTTGTTTTCTTTATGTCTACCGGATGTAGGAATAAAAGAAACAAGAAGTATTTTGAGAAAAATAATCAATTTGAATATGATAATTTTATTCGATTAATCATTTGAAGTAGTCAATTGTTGTCTATATGGTAAATACTCCTCTATTCCTGAGGTGTTTTCGGATATTAGAGGTGCTTTTTGGTTTGTTACGTACGTACAATGAGTCTATTTCTACCATAATTTCCGTATAAGGTATTTTGGTTATACCGTAATCTATAATCAAAATACCATATTATGAGAAGTTTAACCGGCTTCTCTGTCAATCAATACACTCTTTCCTGAAGATTTATAGTAGAAAATGCAAATCTTTGGTGTGTGTGAGCGAGAAGGGTGGTTATTTTTCAACTCCGATGATAATTTATCTTCGACAAACAATTTTATGACTAATATTGCTTTTTAACAGAATTTTTTTGAAATTTTTAAAGGCTTTTGAGATGAAGTATGTCATATTATAATTATGCCTTATTCATAATTGTAAGACATATGTACATTATCTCATGAATATTTACATTTTTTAAATTAAAAATGTTAATATTAAAAAGTATCATAAATTACAATCATATATCTAAAACACTTTATTATGTTTATTATAACAAAACCTGATAAACTGTAAAATGTGATAGTGGACAGACCAGGAAGTTATAAAAGAAAATATCATTTTTCATTTTCTAAGTGCCAAGCAAATGTGTGGATTTTTCAATTCATAATGATGTTTTTAAAGTGGGGAATTTTCTTACCCACCCATCTCTCTCCTTCAGCGAGAATCCTACTGAAGTCTGTTCTGGGGGATAATGAACTTAAAAATGAAAATCATTACTAAAAATGTGTGTTTAAACGTAACTCAAAAACATGTCTTTACGAGAATTGCAATTGTTGGAACTATGTAATATTTCTGGGCAGCTTGTGACATGTACTTCCCGGAATGTCACTTCTGTCACGGAAATAGCTTGAGAGAAATAAAGATGACTAAGGTATAATTAAATTTTAATTATTTATGCGATGCATTTTTTAAATATACATGGGCTTCAAGGTGCGATTTTGGCGTATTATTCTCCATAACTCAGAAACTACGTAAGTTTTGAACATGTTATAAATTTTGTAGCGTCACGCTTCGGAATTGGGAAGTAGAGTGTAGTATATTCTCGAAATGAAACTTTTCTGAACTCTCATTCTCTTCCAAACTTTTCACATCTCTTGTGCTCCCTTCACCACCCTTTGTTACGTATCTTCTCTCACTTGGATGACTGGACTTCTACTCCAGTGGAGGGAGGGTAAGCTTTCTTCTTCCTCTTCCTCCGCATGAGTAACTGGAGGATGAGTCACTCTTCTGTTGCCGTCGTCAATCTCTCTCGCGCTGACGCTCCAGCGAACTGAACACCCCTCTCACTCACTCACTCCCTCCCTCCTGTCGTGTTGTAGATAGCCGTCCATCCGTCCGAGCATGTCCTTCCTGCGAATCCTGGGATCGTGGCTCTCCCCTTACTTCCTGAGGCTCTGGGCCGCTGCCGCGTGGTGTCCCCCGATTCTCCGTTTGGGTGCGAACGCGCAAGGTACACCAACGCGAGTCTCTCTCTCACTCAATTCATTTACTTCGGGATTTTTGGATTTGAACTTGACGGTTGCGGTATTTTCTCTTCAGTCTGGGTTTCATGGTTTTTCTTCTTGAACTTTCCTTGCATTTTTGGTAGATCTTTTTTTTTTCTTCCTTTTTTTATTGTATTTGTAAATGGGAAATGTAGTGTGCTATTAATGAAGCTTATCTGCATAGGGCGATAAGAGGAAGGAGGTGGATGGTCGTACTGTTGTTAGTGGGAGGGCCAGTTAGCTGAGTTTTCCAACAACTTGCCCCACGTGGAGGAGTTAGTAGGAGTATTTAGTAATAGTAAGAGTGATACTAGGAATAGTCGGAGTTGGATAGGAGAAAGAGGGTTCGCTTTTCAGTAGTTATATCTATATGAACTGGGTCATTGAAGTCAAAAGCTAGCAATGTTTTCTGGTCCTTTCGGGTATGGATCCCGTTGTGACTAGATGGCGAGCAAGCATGCTACCCTTGAGATACCGGAGGGGCAAACAAATGTTTGGGTTCACGTGAATTATATGTTTTAAGACAGTAAATTTTCCATTTCTTGAATTATTTGGGCTATCATTTATATAAGGATTTTATAGCTTTTGCCAATAATGGTCTGATTGTGAGATGATGATATTTAAGGTACTACGAACGTGCCAGGTGCTAGTCGATAACATGACAAATTACTTTTTAAATGTGTTATAATAATAAATTTATTGTCAAAAAACAGTACAAACTGCGTATGACCACGTGGAGGAAAAAAAACTAATTTACTCTCCGGAAGCAAGCAAGGGACCATCCCATCAATTCCGATCAAGGGCCCTAAGGCAGAGGCGGATTCAAAAANNCTATCGAACTATAGATTATTCTGAGTATAGTGTTATGAATGCGGTTTCTGTTAAAGATTCATTCAAAATTAATATACGTACGAATAATTGGGTATGTTAAAAACTGAGGCACATTAATTTTATTGTGTAATTTAAAACTCTGTAAATGAAAAGTCGTTAATATAATTACCGTAGTTCCCAGGTAAATTTTACCATTAGTTATTGGGATAACTATGGCTACCAGATTCCAATTTCCCCGATTTTTGTTAGTTTTACTGAATAACTTTCTCAATTACGCCGCGAAACTATTTTTCCAATAAACTTCTAAGATTCCTGACTTGTTTTTTATTCCTCACAGATTCAAATGAAAATCGCTTTGTAGAAGTGTAAAAATAGTCCGTTCAGTGGCTCTCTCTATAAAAACCCATGCAATGTTTCCCAGTTTTATTTTAAACAGTGGTCCGGTATGGACCAAAATAGTTTTCCCCCCCATACATACAAAAAATATCTTGTGCACGTATCTGTAAAATCGGTCACGTATAGCTAGAGGCCATGTTTACGGATTCAATGAAAAGTTTTTGAATAAACCTTTTTATTTCCTCATTTTAAACAATTGCCAGAAGAATTTAGTAGCTTGATTTGATGAGAATCTTTGTGGTGCTTGCTTCAACTTCGTGAATAAATAATTTTCGATCGATCCACCATATTTGGAGACGAAAGAAGACAAGGCTCCCCTTCAGCGTAAAGTCCTAAGGGAACTGAAATCTTAATCGTCGTGGATATTCGAAGTGGGGATTCACTGACGTGCTGTCGTTAACCGCAGGATACCATGCGGCTGTCATGGAACAATCAGGAGAAGACCGTAAAACTTGCCATTCGATCAGAGTTTTGACCTAGGTGTAGCTCTGCAGTCAGTCTTCTAGAATTTGGAATTTATGAATGTACTGGAGGAACTTATTTTTTATGTAGAAAGAAAATGCCAAATCCTATTGAAGATACATATTGCCGGTAATTGATGAAAATTTTTTCCAATTTGATTTATTTGATATCATGATTTTATTACGAACAGTGATGTTGTGTTCATGTAATGTCTTCGAAAAAATTCAGTACTTATGATGTTCTGTATATTTCCCTTACAATATGGTATAGCTTTTACTCTGAATATATTCAGGTCAGTCGCTTGCTACCTTATGTCCGATCACTTCACAAATCAAATCATTACCCTTTCTCCGTAGCTACCAGTGTATAGCAACCACATATTTTGACTCGACACAAACCTATAATCATATCTTTACTCACACAAAAGATCTAGACCCTCCGAATACGAATGACTCCGTAACACCATGTAAAATTAAGTGATCTATGTACTGATCAGGGAAGAGTCTTCTAGTTCAAATGTTCATGTTCGATGAATTATTGACACGATTCATGAACTATTTCCAAGTTCCAATTGCGTGTATTATTTTGAAGTAATCCCTCGTAAAGATTTCGTACGATACGAACTGTTAGTTGTATCGTTTTGTTTGAGGAACTCGACGGACGACTCCAAGCGAGTTCTTAATGTCGTAGTCATGAAACACTGCTGGTTGCGAAGAGCGAACGAACTGGTGCTTGATGCTTGTCCGTGGTAGCGGCGGTGGCTGAGGGCAGCAACCCCGCTCCGACGATCAATGGGCGCTGGGTTCGCGCGGAGGGTGTGGCTTTTGCTTGGATCAATAGGGCGAGTACCGCCGTGGCGGATGGCGTTGCGTTGCGTGCCGAGTGCGTGGGGAATCCCCGTAGTGCGCGCGCCGACGCTCTCGTGCAGGGCGTCGCGACGCGGCGACGGGGACGTTCGCTTTCCTCGTCTCTCAGACGGCGCGGCTCGATCGAGGCTCGCGGGAACGGACCGCTTCGAAGCCGGTGCAAAGGCGCAGGGGTGCGACTGGAAATCGGGGTTTCATTATCTTCAGACATATAGCGGTGCATTGAAACTGTTACATGGAGATTTGCCCTAAAATATTTGGAGATGTTTTTTATTTCAGGTATTTTTTTATTTCACCATATTTAGGACAAAGGTTTATTTGTCCCTCTTTTTGGGGGGCAAAGGAGAGATGTTGGGAAAGTATCAAAGAAACATTTGCTTGGAGTGAAGAAAACTCCGGACGATGGAGGGATCAAATATAGGGTGAGGCACCTTGAGATGAACACCTTGCGTCAGTCACTTTGTTTCTGGAACAAATTTATTACTCGATATTGTGTTATCATTTGTTGTTTTATTCACAATGAAAGTAGTTCTCGCGGAATACGAGGATAAATGTTCTACTTTATACGAGATTGTTTTTCCTTATGAAGTGCATAATAAAAGTACATGAAACAATTTGACCAACTTGTTTACCGCGAGTTGTTTTTTCACAAAACGTCCTTTAAAGCCTTAGTTTTTTTCTTAGTTTAAGTTATTTACTCTGGAGCTCAAGACAGGATACGAAGGTAACTTGGTTAACTTTTCTACTGTACTATTTTGGGTTCACTCAAACATGTCAAATACTATTTACTGGTGATTAGGCGAATACTCTAAATCATACTCGTTGTTTTACTCGTTTTCTATAAATTCTAAGGACCTTTTACCGGGTACGTTTTATGATACCTCTAAAATAACCTTCGCAAAGTATCTCGTGAATCCAGTAGCTACCCATTATCACCGCCCGGTAGAATTTTTATAAAACTCGCTGCTATAATAATAATGATAATGATAATAATCATCATCATCATCTGTATTACGCAGCTTCAACTCATGAAATGAGAATTCATATCAAGCAATTATGGTATGGATCCATAATAATTAGAGCAGTTTATTATAAATCAGTTAAATTAAATATTACGAATCCGGCAGCTATAATCTAAAGATTAGCCTAATATTTCACATTATACAAGAGCTGCCGTAAATGCTCCATGGAATCTAAGAATCGTATGTTTTTTTTTTCTTTGTGAAGAACGTAAACCCCCTTCAGGACTCCCCCGCTGCCCATTTGTTCGACGCAATATCCAACTTCAATTTTCCTTTAAAAATTTATGCAGTTAGTTCGGCACTTCATACACAAAAATACAAACGTATCGATATCTATACTGGGTGTGGTTACTATTGTCACATTATGCTACAAGATACTTTGTAAAGTGCTGGTAGTGACAAATATTAAAATGCATATGAATATTAGAGATAAAAACTTTATTATTATTATTATTATTATTATTATTATTATTATTATTATTATTATTATTGTTGGAATTCGCCATGNGGCACTATATTCTTCTGTGTATCCCGATCAGCCATCACCCATACACATTGATTTTTGTAGTTATGAGTGTGTTTACGTGGAAAGCATTCCCGATCTATTCATCGCTATCAGACCTCTATAGACGCATGCACCATCCATAATTCATGGCTCGGGGGCTCCACCCTGCTGTTGAATCTATCTCCCAGCATCTGTCCGGGATCCCGCGGCGGCGCGACGCAATCGCTGCGCCCACCTTGATTACGGAATATGCTCGCGCCCTGATCCTATGCTCAAGTAAAGGTACTTCGACAACAGAGCGATGTTGCCGCGCTACTTTACCCTCGGGGTCTCTTTTTGGATTTCACTGGTGACTGACTAATTCACTTTTTTTGCTTACATTGTTTATTTAAAATAGCAACCTGATACACTTCTGAATCTATTAATTATATCTGTGAAATATCACTTGGTCTACAGAATTATATTAAATGTAATAATAATAGTGCTGATACTTAAGTTAGATGCCACAAGATACTTCGTAACTGGAGTGTTTAAAATGATTTGGGTCTGAAAGAAGCACTTTTTTTTGTTTTGTAGTATTTGTAAATGGAAAATGTAGCGTGCTATTGAAGCTTATCTACATGGAGCGATAGGATGCAGGAGTTGGGTGGTAGGCTATTGTTAGTAGGTGGGCCGGTTAGCTGAGTTTACCAACAACTTGCCCCGCGTGGAGGGGTTAGTAGCAGTGGTTAGTAATAGTTGGAGTTATTGGCACTGATAGGTGGTGGATAGAGGAAGGATGGTTCGCTTTTCGGTAGTAAAGCCACATGACCTGGGACATCAATGTAAAAGCTACAAATTTTTCTGGCCCTACCGACCCAGAAGTGTTTGAAATGATTTGGGTCTGAATGAAGCACGTGGACAATAAAACATCCGAAAAGTGTCGCTTATTTTGTTACCGGAGGCACAGAAACAAAATACAATGAAATATTTTAATAACCTTACGTGAGAAGAGAAATTTGTTTTCCACTGTTTCGCCTGAGTAATTTGTTTGATGTTTTTTCTTCTTGAAATTAAGATTAAACATGTTACGTCGAATGAAAATGGGAGACGAGACCGGGGATCGAACCCGGGACCTTGAGCTTTGCGCGCTCATGCGCCTACCGACTGCGCCATCCCGCTCGCTACCCGTGCCCGTCTACCATTCTCATTCAACTTGTGAAACCCAAAGACCTCTGAGGTGGCCTCGTANAGGTGGTGGATAGAGGAAGGATGGTTCGCTTTTCGGTAGTAAAGCCACATGACCTGGGACATCAATGTAAAAGCTACAAATTTTTCTGGCCCTACCGACCCAGAAGTGTTTGAAATGATTTGGGTCTGAATGAAGCACGTGGACAATAAAACATCCGAAAAGTGTCGCTTATTTTGTTACCGGAGGCACAGAAACAAAATACAATGAAATATTTTAATAACCTTACGTGAGAAGAGAAATTTGTTTTCCACTGTTTCGCCTGAGTAATTTGTTTGATGTTTTTTCTTCTTGAAATTAAGACTTGTGCGGTGACGCCAGTGAGTTTGAATCCCGCGCTAGGTGTGTTCAAATTCATTCTTAGTTTCATACTTCGTACCATCATTCCATCCTCATAATTAGTCATCGTCGTCAGGAAATGTATGAGGCAAATGATAGCGCGGACATGCCGTTGTAGGAAGATATCGAAAATCTCAAACTTCCAACCTGACACTATGTAACTTTGAGAGGAAAAATGTGCTATTTCTTTGCCTTTTCTTCAACAGGGTAGTTATTTTTTGTACAAAATAGTTTGCTCTTAAGTGCAAATTTAAGTCCTTGATAATAAATCTCATTTTGTATATTTATTTATGATTGCTATTATTACATTATCTTTATTGTGCACGTATCATTTCAAGCGTTCTGCTTTGCAGGAAAGAGAAGTTCAAAAAGTAAAGTTTATTGACATTTAATAGTGGTATAATCGTAAGAGGTAAAATTATCTGTAAAGCGCTTTCGTTGGTTTACTCTTAATTTCTAAAGACTGGAAGTTTTGACTACTACAAGTGAAGCGTTCAACCAGTGAGTGCATTATCGTTTGTCCTCTAATTCTGAACATACGAAGTAAAATCTCTTATCACCCAGCTATAAATCATAGTTTTTTTATAGAGGAAATCGTCAGCCTGAAAGGTCCTGGGAACTGCGTGATAGTGTTTATTATTAAACTGAAGGGTGACATGACAATGAGGGAAATAGTTTTGTTAACAAATTCTGTAGAGTTTACCTTAATCTAAAGATATATTTGTGCAAGTTTTCGTAATATAGTCGTGAAAGTCGTGATTATGTAATATGTATGGATACTTCTTACAAATGTGCTTGATAATACAGGAAAAGATTGTGAATTAACTGCTTACATATTTTTGTGATTATTTATAAAGTATACTGTTTGATTTAGTTTTATGTATATTTTCTAAAGAGATTTTATATTGTTTAATTAATATATAACTGGAAAGAACATAAATAATAAATTTTAGGCATGAAAAGTATTTTTTGTGTTATGAAATAATATTGAATGTCGCCAATTTGAGGCAATTTATTTTTAACCCACAAAATCTGAAGTTTCTTTTCATTTTTTTGTGTATATTTAAATACAGTTTGATTTGTTTCTTGATTATTATGCAAGAGAACTTACGCAAAAAAATTTACAAGTTTACGCTCCGCCCAGATTCCTGTATAAATTAATATTGAAATTACTAAGCTTCGTTCCGGTTTCAAGAAATTTATTACCTCTATTCTACAGTTTTCTCACATAAATTCACTCTGTTCTACAGTTTTCTCACATTAATTTCGAATGTTTAAATAGTCATATAAACCTCTCATTTTGATCGAAAGTAGAATCGAGAAGATTTTACATAAACATTTGAGAAATATGTATGTAAACACAAATGGAAGGAACGTTTGTTGAGATAGTGTCGTATTATAAAAAAAATATTTTCATACAATTATATAGAAAAGTAAGTTTAATAGAGATAAAATTATGTGAAGTCTTTTGGGCAATTTTAGATGAAATTATGTTGACAGTTTAGCATTGGTCTGGATTCTTAAATAGGCTGACCTAAAATCTGTAAATACAGTATCAGTATCAAATGGTCTTGAATTAATACACTTCAAAACAAAATGCATAATTGCCTGACGTGTTTATCATTTTGATGCTGGTCTTTTGAGATCAAATTTCATCGTATAAAGTTAGTTCTTGAAAAGTTAGTTGTTTTTCAGAGTACGAATGACTCCCCCAATTATCTTCTATTTAAGTGCCGTGGTGTCCCATGACCTCCCCTTCAATTCGTGCCGAGCGAACGCCGCCCCTCGCTTACGGCTATTGGCGCAAGCGGCCTTTTGTCGGTCCGATGCGCGCACCCGTGCTCGCGTCGTGAGCAGGATGTGTGGCGCAGGGCGCGACGGAAGGGTGACCTCGCACTGGCACCGGAAGCGCTATCGCCACCAGGTGCGCGCGCGATGGAGCGGAAGAAGCGGAAGGCGCGACGTAGGGGTACCCTCACCCACCCCCACTCATCCTCGCCTCGTTTTTCAGTCTGCGCTCCCATCTTCACAGTTTTTTTGCGCCAAGTCTTCTTGAGTGACATCTCTCACCTCGGAAGTTTCTTAGGAAAAAATTTAAAAATTTTTAAAATTCTTCTTTTCGATTTTGGCCATTTAGGACCGCATGAAGTAGCCTCATGCGTTCATCGTCGTGCTTCTTTCTTTGATTTCCAGTAGTTCTTCATCCCTCCATTTTGCTCTTTCCTTCTATCTTCTGTCCAGATGTTAGTTCTTATTCTTTTCTCCTGGAAACCCTCAAAATTGTGCATCAACCTTCTGAACGTTGTTCTGTCCTGCATTCCCATCGTCCGTTATGCCAATCTCTGCCATATCTTTTTT
Organism: Laupala kohalensis; assembly: GCA_002313205.1. Lineage (NCBI taxonomy): Eukaryota > Metazoa > Arthropoda > Insecta > Orthoptera > Trigonidiidae > Laupala > Laupala kohalensis. The sequence continues at coordinate 109,725 of NNCF01127042.1, forward strand.
AATTCCTTGAATCCACTGGTTGCCATTTTTGCTCTTGTAGGTGTGGTTAAAGATTCATTCGGTAGGTCTGCAATTATCCATCCTCATTATGTGACCAAAGAATCTGATTCTCCTCTTCTTGATTGTGTCTGACATCCTCTCATTTTCTTTCTCTTTATACAGGTCTTTATTTTTTCGAAGTCTAAACTCTCCCTTCTCTGTTCTCAATGGTCCAAAGATTTTTCTTAGAATTTTCCTTTCTATTTTTTCTATTCCTTCCATTTCTCCTGTTTTCATGGTGAACATACATTCTGTGGCTTAGAGACTCTCTGGTTTGATTTATGAATTATAGTGTTTGATTTTGGTTATGTTTGAAAGGCCATTTTTATAGTAAATATCTTTAGTCAGTTGATAAGCTAGTTCCAGTTTTCTCATTCTTGATTTGTTTGCTTCCTTGTCTAGTCCATTGATCTGAATTATTTCACCTACGGTAGATATTTAAATTTAGTAACTTTGTTGATTTTTCCGTACTCTGTTTTTAGCAATGTGGGCGAATCTTTGATATTGGTCATGAATTTAGTCTTCTCAAAAGAAATCTGAAGACCAACATTTTGCAGCTATTTCCTTCATAAGGTTGATTTGTGTGGATGCTGTTTCCATGTTTTCAGAGAATATTGCAATATCATCAGCGAAGGCCAAATATTTTATACCAACTCCCTTGTGCTTCGATCCTAGTCTTATCTGGTGACAGATTTCCTTTTCCTTCAATTTCTCTCCCCATACTCTAATTACCTTCTCCAGGACGCAATTGAAGAGAATTGGAGAAAGTCCATCCCCCAGACGGACGCCAGTGTTAATTTCAAATGCGTTTATGGGTGAGATCTCATTCTTGATTTTGTGTCCGTGAGGGTTTATCTGATTGTACTGACTGATATTGAATCAACTCCAAATTCTTCTAAAATGTTAAGTAATGAGACTCTATCTATTGAGTCATATGCTTTTTCAAAATATACGAAAACAATAACATTGTTTTGTTCTTTGTAGTCCGGTACCCTTATAGTTTTCAAATTTAGCATCTTTTGACAGGATCTTATAAGCAACTGCTACCAAAGAGATTCCTCTGTAATTGTTCACATCAGCCTTGTCACCTTTTTGTGTAGCGGCTGTATCAATGCGTTCTTCCAATCATCAGGGATTTTTTTCTGTTCGTCAAATTTCCCTTAGTATATTTGTCAGTTCCTGAATTACATGACTGCCTGCCTCTTTCCACAATTCTGCAACAATTAGATCTTCCTCTTTATTGTTTTTCTAATTCTGAATTACGTTATCTATATCGTTCTCATCTGGAGGGTCTGAAAGTTTAATTTCTGTTCGTGGTGGATGGAATTCTAATATTTTACCAGGTTCTTCACAGTTTAGTAATTTTTCAAAATAGCGTACCAAAATGTTACAGTTGTCTTTGTCGTTGAGCCCAATCTTTGAGATCAATAAATTTTAATTATTTATTTCAAAAACAAAAATTACACGTCGCCAAAATTTAATTTTCGTTGCCTTTAATATTGTTTTCGCGATCTGGATTTTATTCTCGTAAATTGCTTCAGGTATATTACTGTTATTAGATATTTGTTTCGACTTAATTGCTTGTTTTACTCTCTGAGTGGCATATTATTTTAGCTTTCGTAGGTTTTATCATATTCTCATTCCTGTCTAATACCTTATTATTTTGCGACACTATTTCTATCTTCATGTTCGTTGATGGATGAATGGTAGAAATATCACGAATGCATTAATTTACCTAGTGCAAAATATTCTCTACCTCCGATTGACCTATTGCTGTTTCCTGTCTGAGGATTACGTCAGTATCCTAGAAACTGGCTGGTTGTAGAATGTGTTAATCATGCTTTTTCCACTTCGTGTTTACAGCGCATTGTTCCGCTTTCACCGTTAGAACTCTCCTCATTCTTCCTTCTCAATTCCTTTTGTTAGAGTGACACCAGTCGTTAAGGTTCAGACTTTTCTACTGGAAATTGACACTATTAAAAAAACATGTTGGTCGGATGTCTTATGACCTTGAGGATAGTTTCCAAAATAATGAACGTCGTAGAAACTATTCGAGGAATTTCGCAGTTACGAGAGTTTCGAGTGTTCTACGTAACTAATAGCTTCTATTTTGTTAACTAATGCAAAAATAAAATGAGTGTGTTTTCTTACACGGCTTTATTGTCTACTTGGTGCTAAATGAAAGAATATATTGAACCTCGCGTCACTTATCTCAATATATTTACTTAAGTATTTGCATGGGATGTCTATCATGTTTGACAATAAAGAAAAGGGCCATACGAGATATGTAATTTCATTCTCATTTAGTTAATAAAATGGTCCTGGTTGAAAAATTTGGTATTTTTAATGAACTAATAGTTGCGACTTTTCTATCAAGTTATATATTTTCTTACCCCTTTCATTCATAGTCGAATGTTATATAAGAGAACTGCTGTATCTCCTTTACATAATCATTTTTCTATAACAGATCAAAAATTATTTGGAATCTTTAATATGACTTATTTTTCTTCCTCAATATTCAAGGAATGACATTACACTAATATTTCACATGAATCTCATTAGTAAAAACCCTAGTGAGTTATGGCGAAGACTGATTTTCTATGATATCTTTTCAAAGGTAATGTAGTTCTCAACTGTTTTAGTATCGTTATTATTAGCATCGACAGTGGCGCTTTTGTGTCGTGTAGATAAAATACCCTTTCGAATAACGGGTGCCATCTTTCAATTTGTAATGAAAATTGGAAAGTTGTTCGACTCTAGTTTCATAACCTATCAGTTTCCTTTTCAAATACTTGATTTGGCAAATCGTCTGAACTATTAACATCGAGAGGGCGTAAAATTTATTCAAAAGTCTCGTTTCATTTTACTTTGTTTTTTAAGCGTAAATTATTTGGATTTGGTAGAAAATGTATAATTTTGTTCGAAGTTTTTTATCTATTGCATTGATATGTAGGACTCTGTCTCACTTTTCCTTTACAATACTGAGCATGGTGCCGGAGATGCTGTCTCGCATCTTAAATTTATTGTCGCTGTGGTAGGATGCTGCAAAGAAAAAACACTATGGGTGAGTTACACGAATCATAAATCATCGTTACAAGACAGGGAACATCGGGGTTTATTGTTCGAAAAAAAGCTCGCTGGAGTGACATTGCATTTTGCCCGTTGATTAAGAAGCTAGGCTTAGTTAAAGTTCATAATTGTCTTTCCAAATTGGGTCAGTTCTGTCATAAACACTGAAAGTCGTTCCACTTACATCGTCGTGGCGATTTGTCATTAAGACTAATTAAGAGAACAACAAAATAGCCGCGAATTTTCTCTAAGCTCATCTTGATGTTTCTTGCCGGAACTAATGCTGGGAGACACATAAATCCTGGAAATCTTTTGTTTGATTGCTTAGAGCATAACTTTACTATGAACACTACGTTAAGAGTTTCCACCGCAAATTATAGCTTTTCTTTGTTTGTACAGACTTAACTGAATTGGTCATTAATTCTTGATTCAATGAACGAATAACGATTGATAGAATGAAGAATTTGTGAGAGAAATTCCGTAGACCGTTATCAATGGCAACTAATCTTGGGCTTCGTGGTGGATATTTCGCCGAAAAATGGCTGGGATAGAAAGAACGGGATATAGCGTGCTATATACATGGTGCGTTTGGGAGTTATGGTATGGGGACGTGGACCGGGTAGTTGCATTTTTTCAGGACTCGGCCCGCAGAAAGATCTTTCCTGTTCCAATTTTGTAAGTTGAATAAGACCACGAAACAGTGATGTTACCGCAAGGAAACACCTTTTCTGACCATGGCGCACCGATCAGTGTTAGTGGTCACGGTGCTCTTCTCTCAATCGGAATATAGAGATACCGGCGGTCAGCATGTGGACGTGGTGGTCGCGGGTGCTTCTGCCGTTTTTCCTTTTGCGGGTTTTGCCGCCGCTGCCACCACGTGAGGCGACGGTGATGACGCTCCGCCTTGGGCCGAGCCGGTCTTCAAAACTCGTTCGTTGTTGGAACGCGGTTGAGACGCGCGCTCCGCTCGGACTGACCTGCTTCTCCACTTGCAAAGACGTCACCCTCCGCCATCAGCTGAAACTGCAGCGTTAAATGTCTGCGATGTAGAGAGCGAGCGAGGCAATATCGAATGGAAGGTTGTTATCGAAGACATGCGGCTGTGGTCAGTGTAACGATGTTGGCTTCTTTTGAGATCATGGTTAGAAAACGGTCTCGATGGATCAGGTGTAAAACTTGTTGAGACTCGCTGATGACGGCGGGACTCGAACCCAGGCACCCTGATTGGATAACACGGATGCTATCCATAGCGCCATCCATTTCACCATAATATGCTGTGTGCCACGGACGAGCACTATTGTCTAGGATGATTTTTTGTCACCTCAAAATTTTGCTGTTTGACCGAAGATTTCCGTGGACACTAAGATCTATCGTAGCGAAGGCTTGAGTGCTACTTTATTAGGGGTTACCCGCGATCCTTTTTTTTCCTTTCCATATTTCATCTCTGCTCTGGTGCAGGTTGGAAGACCTGGACAGCATTGGGCGTGAAGAGGATTACCAGTTGGAGTTGGTGTATGGAATGATGTGATGATTATTAACACAATTATTTTACTGTGTTAAGGTAGTGGTGATTATGGAGGAAATGAATAAATATTGTGTAACTTTCGTGATGTTGTAATGAAGATTATATGTTGGAACATAAAAATGTATTTGAAACTGGTGACATCAAGAAACCTCTCCTGGCGTTTTTCATTTTACGGTAAAATTAGAGAGTTAAATTCAATCTAATAGATACTTTGATTTTTTACTATTACGCAATTGTTAACTAGGAAATATGACTAAATCATTTAAATCGTATCGTTGTTTTTCATTATTTTACTTGGTTCGATGAAAATTGCTCTCTACGTACGTAACCGCTTACGGAAATAGTTTCGCGTTGCTCGTGGCGAATTGTAGTTATGGGCGAGCACGGAAGCTATTTTGGATTGGCTCCAGTCGGCTTTTACTCGTTGTGGAAGAGCGTGTCGTGCAATTTTGTTTTCCTCGCCTTCGGTTTGGACTCGGTGTTGAAAGTGAATGCCACTATGCAGCGCTGCATCCTCTTCCGTACTAGTCTCCACGCGAAGGGAAATGCGTGCAAGGACGGATGTTGCAGATTTTAGAGAGAGATTCTCTGAATGGAAATGTTCACGTGTCACTGGAACCGTTTAAATGCGTTCTAGCAGGGCACATATTTTTTAATTCCATTTTTGATTTTATGTACACATTTTTTAAATTTTCCTTTTATGATTAATTTTTTGAAAGTTAAATTAAAATTAGAACGCATAAGACAGTTGGAAAAACAATTTACAGAAAAACCTTTTATTGACTCTTAATACAATTAGTTACGTAATATTTCATTTTTCATTTTATTTAACCCACTCTCTTCGCTCGTTGGTGAATTTATTCCCAGACGCACTTTGTGGTTTCGCTCCAGCCAGGTTCCAAGCATGAGAGTCTCCCGAGGCATGGACAACAATTTGTCATTGTTCACTATCTATTGTAATATTTATGTAGTAAGACAGAATAATATGTATCCTTCAGAAATAATATTGGTTTCTTAATCTTAATTTCCATGGGGAATCTTTATCGAGAAATAAGGAAATATTTGTTATCAGCAATGTATACATCTTGCGAAAGATTTATTGATTTCGTAATTTATATTGTGGCCGAAGAATATTACTGAATAATGACAAGTATGCTTCTAATGCTTTTCAGAAAATATGAGAAACGACTTTATAAATTCTAGTCGAAATAGAAACCTTGATAGATGAAGTGACATTACTATTGAATCCGGAACTTCCCAAGAAGAATGTAAATTTTTTTCTACTCGGTGTGATTTCGGCTTCATGTGTTATATTTTGAATTATTCAGATGTGATATTTTTTTTATCACATGAATTATTGTTGGTATACTTTTAATTGTCATTGATACTTTATATATGTAAAATGTTAAAAAAACATTCGAGGAGTCACGACTATGAATTCCATTGAATTACTTATTCCTTTGAATAAATATTGAATGATTAGTAAAACATTGAATAATTGTTCTTATTTCTCGTATATCAATACCCTAGTCGTACAGCGTGTATTAATATTCAGTATCAATATTTATATCAATGTTCAAGGTTACAAGTACATTGTGTTTGATCTCATAGTGATCGTATTATGCTCTTAATCAGAACTTACTTAGAAGTTCGCGATTTAAATAATTGAATGTTTGAAATCCGTATTATGGGAATATTCTAATATTTAAAAAAAATATTACAGAAAAACCTTACCGTGAAATGAGATAATGTTATATAGTTTTTCATCCCCAAATAGATCTTATCTGAGCATTCATCAAAATTGTTAAGAGCAACTTTTGAGACACGTTCCAGGTACATACAAAGAATTATTATACTTATTTTAGCATACAGAATAGAAGTGTATAGGATTGATGGTTGGATATAAACTTTTCTTTCGTTTTGAATGTGTAATGAGAATGGAGGCACCTCCAGAGCACGCGTAGGTCGTAACTTTCTCTCAAAGGTTCAGACATGGCGCGCGCCCTGCTATTTCTACTCGTGTCCCCAGAAACACTGTTTACTTCCGCCGCGTGTTGACGGAACCTGTCTATCATCGGAAACAAACATTTCCAAGAGCAATATATGACATTGGGCCATGTTCAGCTCCTGTGTCTCTTTACGTGATGCGAAGAAAGTATCGCAGACGAGGGGCTGCGTAAACTGCGTATGCGTTGTGAATTCGGTTTCCTGAGATGTCTGAAGTTAATTCCCTTAGTATTAAATTTATTCCGTTTCTATTTTTATATTTCCTCCTATCTCTGTAACTGTGTACTTGGCTTGAAGTTTGCAAAGAAGCGGGGCGTACGGTGATACTCATTATTTGTATATGGGAAATAGCTATCGTCTTGAATACTCTTCGCATGCTTAGTGCAATTGCCTTTCCGAAGAAAGACACAGTGGAATGCGCGGAGTGAGGGTTGGGTGTGATTTCGAACGTGAATCAAATATGGATATTTTCTATTCCATTCTTTGTCGTGCTGGGAGTCCCTTATTCTTACTCCTTGACCTTACCTCAGTCCATGTGCGAGAAGCATGAAAAGAGTATTCCGAATATTTGGAATGTAGGTCATATAAGAGGTGTCCATGTACGTCCGGCATTTTTATTAGGCAGTTATCAGCTTTGCATGTGTTATTTATTTCTGGGAGCAAGAAAACATAAATGTACATTCAGTACTAATAAAATCAAATGAAATGTTATCCTCGTACATGGATTCCAGTTAGTCTCCTGTTCTGTGCACTGGCTTCGATTTTATGGTCTGGTCCAAAAGAAGTTATGAATCTCCATCCAACGGCTCCCATCGCTAACTGGTTTCTTCTTGCGTTTTTTCTGGCTGGACGTATTTGTGTTGAGCACGACTTGACAAAGTATAATTTTTATATAGTTTTAAAACTCGAAGGTGCACAAAGGATGCATACGATAAAGGACTATACATTACCATGTATTTTATAGATGGAGTCCTAATAATAATTTCTCACCATTTACACTTTTAGAATATTTTCATTATTTTCGGAATGTTTTTCTAGTAGAGAAATAATAATAATAATAATAAATGTACTGCCAAAAAGCAGTTACAAAATTGCATATGATCTCGTAGAGAATAATGAACTAATTTTCCGAAAAGAAAACTGGGCCATTTCATCAATTCTGATGAAGGACCCTGAAGTAGTTGCTATTTATCATATCCGCGCCTCACGTCAAAATCATGGCGTGCGCCTCCCTAAAACAAGAAAAAATTGTAAGCTTCTTATTATAATACCTAGAGAACTTCATATTTAGTAGAATAAGTTATGAAATGATAAAATAAGTTATTTAACTAATGCGTACTACTATCAAGTCTTTAAAGTATTAAGAAAATGTTGCTAACAATTTGTAAATATTAAAACAAGTGCGAGCAAATAAACTTAATGTTAAAATAAGAATTCGTATGAGCCATAATAAATTTTTCGAATATATTGTGTGTTTACTGATCATCTAAAATTAGCTCTTTTCATAAAATACTTTTTACTCTGAGAAATGAGGCCAGATTCGCCTTTCTTTTTTTTTTTTAACATGAGTGACCTTTGTCTTGAAGACATCGTACGGCGTGAACAATTCTTTTGTGTCAGCTGATCTCTCCTCGCATGCAAATCCTTCGTTCCTCTTACCAACTTTCCTCATGATGTTGCCTCCCTCCCCCTCCCCCACCCGAAAAAAAAACTGGGTGAACGGTAGGGGGAAGGGGGAGTGAGGGAAGTAAGAGATGAGGTGAGCGAAAGCGTTGAGGCTAATTACCCCTCTAATTACTCATTGTGCACGGTGTCGGCGACGAGGAGGGCGACGGTGCTTCCGCGGTGAGGACTGTGCGAACTAGAGCGGCTCGACGCCTACCATCACCGACACCGCAGAGATCTAGTGATGGGTGGGTACTCGCGGCCGATCACACTACTCTTTCCATTTCTTCCCCAAAAATATCCTCGTCCTTTCCCCCCACTTTTTTCCTTTCTTACACCTTCACCTCCACACGTCGTTACTGGACGGTCTGATTTAGTTCTTTCACCTGTGAGTCGCTTCTGTTTTTTTTTCCTTCCAAGAAATAACGTCGTGATGATTTAGTAAATCGATTACGAACTGTGTCGCAACTTAAAATTGTACAGTACAGTGGAATAATAAAATTAATCTCGCATACCTAACTTTTCTTGATTTCAAGTATTCATATAAGCCCACAACCTGCTGTACGAATCCTTTTACTCTGATTCTGTTGTTAAGCAATGGAATCTAATCATTTTTCCTTCTAAAGTTTCATTTAAACAACAACAACAAATCTGTGAGAAATTTACACGTTAGTAAATTGGTAGTACTATCGAATGATAGCGCACTTCTTATTACGTTGATATGATTTCTTCCATTTCGTATATCTTGTGGAGACGTAAGGTTCATAACATTTATGTAGTATACCAACCTGTCACATTATCACATTTACCTGTAATTTATTTATTTATTTTATGCCTTTTGGCGAGGTTCAGGCCATGAGNTTGGACTTGGGTAAGGGGATTGGGAAAGAGAGGTGTTGGGGTGTCAGGGAACTTAAGGTACCGAACCGACATTTTTCTGGAGTAGGTGAGCAGAAAACCTCACCTAGTTCGGCCGAGCAGGGTTTGAACCCATGCTCTACCGCTCAGCGGGATTGTGGCAGCGAAGACACCGACATATTTAATCCAGTGTCTTAAAATAAGAATACTCCAAGTTATAAGTGGAGATAGGTTTTTTTATTGATACATAAAATTTAAACATACGGAGCGAGAGTAATTGTTATTTCTCTTGTCAGTTTATGAACAGTGAAAAATTGCGTAAAATTTGCTTTTTGTTTCTGAAGGGCTAGTTTTAGTTTCTTTGCATTTTTTTTCTTGCGGGAATAACGTTTACTTTTTTCTAATCATTCAAGAAATATAAAATGTCGAATAAATTGCAAATTTATTTGGTTAACTTCAGAAACCTGGGAATTTCCTTTAAGTGGTAAACCTGCTATTTCTTTCTAATGTTCTGCTCACTTTTTCTATAAATCTCTCTGTGAACCATCGTTTTTGTGCAATATTTGTGCTGCAATGTTGAGTAGCTTCCTGGTTCATAGATAGATGTTTGTATCGTGGTGCTTGACAGCCTAGCGTGCAAATAATCTTCAGTTACATAAATAACATTTCCTGTTGCATCTTGTTTATATTTCCGAATAGCGCAGGTCGTCGGAGCAACGAAAATGGGCTTCAAACCATCAAATGAAATGATTCGCTGGTATGGCAGCGTATATTTCCTCCGCAATGTATAGTCTTGTATTAACACGATCCCCATACTTCGTGAATAATGTGAAATAAGGGATTAAGTGAGTGATCATTGAGTTTTATTGAACTTTCTGATTATTATTAAGAATTTAAAAAAAATCTATTTTGGATCTAAACTTGGCGCCCCTCCCCTTACTGTGCCGAAGTTCTGTAACTTGGTAGTCGAGCAACCGTACTGCTGGAAACTCTGTGACTGGAACCCGGTTACGCGCTTATGAACCTTCTGCCTTGTGTTCATGCAGTCAATAACATAAAATATTTTGTGACGATATATGTACGAGACTAAAATTAAAAGAAACTTATATCGCTTCGTGTATAGACATTAAGGACGTTCATAGCGATAAATGATCGAAAGCAAATAACGACTTAACCGAATTTCGGGTATCGTTCCCCCTAGGTAGTTGCGTCGCATGAGTTATATCTACTAATTCTTTCGATCTTGGTGTGCCTGAAACACATGAGAGCTGTTAGTGCCTTCCAGACAATATAGTGCCCAAAGGAATGCCAATCGCTTTGAGACTCGGATATCCAACAGCTGGTGGCTCGGCCTTCGTGTTTAGAGTGGTTTGAGCGTATTTTTCGAAGGTTCTTAAGGATGACTTACGGAACCACGAGATTCCAATCGGGTACGCCATCATCTTCTTGAGAAGATGATTGTTTCACACTTCCGGTTCGTGATGGGAACTCATGTGTTCACTTTCAAGCTAATGATGAAAGTTTTGATGGTGCATACTGTGTAAGATAACGTGACCCCTCTGTGTTTGTTTTGTCTACCCCTAGAGAAACCCATACTAAGTTGTTACTGGTATAAGCATCTCTAAGAGTATCCCAGGTTTCGAATTTAAAAAATACATTCTTTTATTTCGTATTCATATGTATCGCTATATTTATATTCCAATTTTTATCATATTATTTATTAGTTTTATGGGTAGTGATGATAAAAATAAAATAACCAGCTTATTTGTAGATACCATTTTTGAACGTGGTTTATATAAAGTATCATCCTGCAAGAGTGTATCAGTAATTATTTTCAGAAGAAAAAGAGACGCCAGCCAATATTTGTCACCGTAAAGATAAAATATCAGGGAAAACTAAAAAAAATTCTAAAAGGTGTTCTGGTTTTTATCAGTACATTTCCTGTAATGCTTGTTTAAATCATGAGTTATTTTTAAATTTCAATTTGTAGTTACTAGTTTATTTCATCTTGTTCATCTGTGTTCTCCATATACTTGTGACATGATTTTAGTTATTTTTTCGTTTGCTGCTTTACTACAAAATGTGTGAAATCGCTCCTACAATGTCCGACGTAGATCTTGTTTAGATAAATAATGCGATTCATTCACTGGAGCGTGTTAGAGTGCTGCCAGTAGCGCCGAGTCGTCCAGAAATTCCGAGCGATCGTTAGCGATTGAGCTGCGGATACCTTCGCAGGGCGGTCGCAAGAAACGAGCCTGTCTGGCAGCGAGCGCCACTTTGAGCGACAAACGAGCGATCACACGTCGTAAACTCAACAGTTCTCTGCACTCGTATGTCGCGCCTTTACCTAGTCCCATTTTGATCTCATTAAATTATATTTCTGGTAAGTATTTGAGAATAATAATCGAAATGAGAAACTAAACTATTTAAATTATATTTTTAGTATCTCTTTCCGTTTTTATTTTACTTTTTAGGCGAAAACCCTTTCAGTCGCATATCGAACATCAAACCCTGAATTAAAATAAAATTAGTAATTTTATATAAAATTAGTAATTACAAGACTTTTAAGAATGAAAAAGTAAATAAAAGATAAAATTCGGATAACACACAATCAACTATAAATTATGTAAAATATAACAATTACTAGTTACAAAACATATCTATTTTCTCAGTTTTGTAGTATAATAGGTAAAAATGCAAAGAAATAATTTAGTCTAATCTATGTATTCTATTATTTCTGAAGATGGTCCATATTCGACCGATTGAGTTCTCGCCTAAGAAGGAAAGAGGAAAAGAAATGCCAAAATATATAATTTTAATCCGTATTCCGGTTACTTTTTACCAGAAGTATCAAATAGCACAAAACTATATTGATAATTCGTGATACTTGCTACACGTGGTTGAATCAATGATATTTTGTACTATAATATAAATCCAATGATATTGACACTTTAATTTCTTTTTAGAAATGAAATCATTATGTTACGTCATAGTTTTAGCCCAACGTTGGTGTTGTCTGAAACTGATGAAAACAGTTCTCTCGATATCAGAATACGTTAGGGGAATGTTCTTACTGATTCAGTGTGTATAATGATTCAATACACAATCACAATTTCCTTTCTGAAATCACACATGAACTACCAATTCTCCAAACATGATTTTGTGGAATGCAGTAATGACTTAATGGCTTGGGATATGGTTGCTGATAACGAAGTTTCGTGGACCGTGAAAGATAATTTTCTGACGACTTCATTGGTTTTCTTGAAAAATGCTTGAAGTATTTTTTCTATCCGTATATTGTATGCTTCTGTTATTTTACCTTTACTGCTTCTTAAGCTAAGGTTGTAATCCTTACATTGATGTATTTAGTTAAAAATTACCAATTACTAAATAAACTTCGCTTTTTAATAGAACGTTTTTTCATTGAAAATATCATAGGAGAGAATGCTTGTAGTAGCTATATGTTGACATTATTTTACCTCCGCAATATATGAAAGTGTTATTCGAAGTGTGTCACATATGTGAATTAATTTTTGTTCTTTCCTTTGTTTCTAGGTAAGTTTTTCTACGGAAACGTTGGCATTTTCCCTAGACGCTACTCGTCATGTGAGAGCATTGTTAGTGGTGAGTGATTTCATGATATGGATAAATATTATTCCTTGAGCTATTGTAGTGGTCATCATTCTTTTTGTCTTACCTATTCAGTATTGCAATGGTTTCGTCAATAATGATTAGAGAGAAGAATTTTGGATGCATTTTAAAGGGAATGTATGATTCGCTGAAAGAAATATGTATTATGCACGTGCCTGATCAGTGGAATGTTTGCAAAATACTACTCAGAAATTCCATATTGTTAGAAATACATTAAATTGTAATTTATTTTTACATTATTTAATTGGAATGCTTCAAGAAACAAATCATTGTGAATGAACATCAAATTAAATATTTCAACAATTTTAAATAAATTCTTTGTTTAAGCGCATTATATTTGTTTTACTTTCATCTTTTTGTAGTGAAGAATGAGAGTATCTTGATTTGAAGTTCAGATTTAGGAACGAATGCTATACGAGGATTGTCCAGATGAATAGTGCGTTACAACACAATTTCTGACAAGTTTTCTATTCAAACTAATAAAATCTCCAACATGACAATTTTTAAATTTAATGTTACAGTACAGTATCAAAGTAGAGTAGCACTTCCTCATTACATTTTGTATTATTCCTGACAGTGTAGGCAAAAGAAACATCACGTTAGACTCCATTTTTGAGACATTTAGATGGAAAGAATGCGGAATTGAAATCCACTATTGTAGAAAGGATCCTGGAAGAATTCCTGACAAAAAAAAAGATGCCCCGATGCGAAACACGTACATCTGTGGGTGTCCCATGTCATCGTGGAGTTGCGTCCGGACTCTTCCCAAAACATCCAGAGCGCGTCCAAACAGGTTTTCTGCTTGGACCAGAGCTGTATGAGATCTCGTGTAAGAGGACCGTAAAGCCCCACCCCCCGTTGTACGGCACTCTGATGAACGCATCAGAAACTCCATATCCAATCGGTAAACTGCTCTCGTACCGGTACTCTTGACCACGCATGTGGGGTGAGGATGAGATACTTTAGACACCCATCCGATGTTGGATTCTTCTAGTTCCTTAACGTGACCTAATTATAATTTCTGAGACTGAACTTTGATTACAGGTAGTGAATTATATATGACATGTTTATATGAAATGAATTGATATGATGAATTAAATCCAATATCCAATTATCCTGCAATTAAAAATGTATTTAAATTATTATTCACTAAGATATGGTTTTTCTACTGTACTTAGCACACACACATATATATATATNATCTGGCGTAATAAATATTTGCAATATCCGGTCCGTTACTATTGTAGATCGTATTGGGATTGAATTGTAGTAAGTTTAGAAATGAAAAGTTCTGTTTCGCATAAACAGTTATCGACCGTCAAGGGACAATTACTAGTGCAATTTGTAAATTTCGTTCTCCTGGTTGTTTCATTTATATCCACGGGCGAATGCATAAAATTGCATTAAGTATGTTTACGTTGCGACCTTGCATAATACGTACGACCGCGATTACGTATGTAGTAGGATGGCCAAGGTATTGGTGCAGTTAAAAACCGTGGTACTGTCCTTCCTCCACGGCCACCGTTTCACCTCCTGATAAATGACTGCTATTTCCGCGACCAAACATTCTTTTCATAACTTTGCATTTAGGACGTATGATGCATCGTTCAGAAGCGTGTCAAGGTCTTCTGGTATCTCCCTGTTGATGTCTTGGCGGCTGAACTAATGGAGTGCTTTACTCCACTTGTGTCTTCTGTGTTCGCCGAGTGACGTCGACGTACGAGGTTTAGGAAGGGTGCTAGTCTTTGTGTTTTTTGTTGTGTCGAATGGTATTTGTAGTTTACCGGCTGATCGTATATTCGCGAGCATAGCAAAACTAGTATAAAAAGGAAATTCCCTGTTATCAATATATTATTTTTCTTTAGTTACTTTTTTTTTGAGCCACATTTCTGTGCAAATTTAGTAAAAAGAAAATCTTCGAAAAAAGTGATTTTTTTTTCTTTTTGTCACATATATTGAGGCGAAGCCCGGGAACAGTATATTCTTCGAAGGTGCCGTGTTTCCCTGAAAATAATAACCAAAACGTTTTGATAGGACACAAGTTTGTATGTCCTGGATGAGCTGGATTTTCGTGCTCTACTTGTTAAGTTTGTACTACTCGGACTTCTTGGCGAAAGCCGTGTGATTGTGTCCCGGGACTACACACGATTTCGATCAAATGAGTAACTCTGTTGTCAACAAATATTGAATTAGATAAATATAAAAAATGTATGTTAGTACACCATATCAATACATTTTGAGAAAAGGTTTGATTTTAACTCTTCAACAAATTAAAATATTATAATAATCTGAGCTCTATCAAGTGATTACACCAGACGTTCATTACTTTCGAGAACTCGTAATTACTATAAGACCATACCGTACTCGTAATAACCATATCGGTAACAACTGGGAGCTGGTTGTGAAGTTTGTATGGATACACCAATTTGGTAGAATTTTTATAGGTGTTTTATTGGAATTGCTATTGGTCAAGATGTCATGGTTATCTGAAGTTTTTGTAACCATAGTTGTCAATATTTGTATTATTGGTCCGGTTGTGAAATTTAATAATTAGAAAAGTACATTTCTCAGTGGTGTACACATCTTTCTATTGCTTTTATAGTGAACTTCAGTTGACGTAATTGTAGATAAAACATGAAATATAAACTTCGAACTCTAATGGTAATGGAGTTCATGATCAATTAATGCGAGAGAACACACCATTCAGTTTTGTAGTTGTTTCCTAGTGAAGCATTGAACAGTATTAAATGAAACTCTGGAAAGTACAACTGTACTTCGAACGCTTGAATGTTATGTGACCTGTTCCGGAAATCTCCCGTAAAAATTCTTGATGTTGGCAACAGACTCACCTCAACGCTCTGGACCCGTGCCACCGGAGCCAACCTTAGCATGATGTGTTAATTTTTCGTTTGTGGGATGCTCTCCTTGATCATAAAATATATTCCAGTGCGCAAAGCGTAAATCCTACAAAATTATCCAGTTCGAGTGTTTTTTATTGAGCATCTTTTAGGGATGTAGGTCGGTCGTTAATTTTTGGCTTGCCGACCAGAGTTTATAAGCACAGATGTTTGGCGAGTTTCTGCAGTTGAAAACATGCTCCCTCTTACTAGCAGTCAGAGAGTAAAAAAAACTGGTAACTGATTACTTTTTCTGTCTCTTTCTACTAAACTCGATATGGCAACAGTGGTCTCATTCTCGACGACAATAGCCTGCGTCTTCAGCAAGTGATGCCTTGCGCAGTGGGTGCTAACGGTGCTCCGTCTCTGGGCTGTACGTTATGCCGTGTTGCGTCGTTTCCAGAGTGCTACCCCTTGTTCGGAGCGTGCGAATGAGACGGCTGTGTGACGGTGAAAGGCAGATACGTGACAATGGGAATCAGAGTGACGCAAAGCTGTTTGTCTTGTAATGGGGGTTGTAGTGTGGGTCTGCTTTCAGAGTAGATTAAGGCATGAATCTAAATGCGCAGGCAAGACGAATTGATCTATCATGTTGATCATAGTATTAAATACGCTCATTGGCATTCTAATATTTGAAACGAGCTCATTTCGTACCATTGTATTTATTAAGATAGCCTGGTTTTACGAATGTTTTCATTGATTTATATTTTAATAATTGTTGTACTTACATATTTTTCTTAGTTTCGATGAACGATTTATATTTGTAGACTAGTATAGGATTATGCCTGAAGTATTTGACAGGTTTCACTTTAAAAACAAGCGTTCAGACTTAACTAAAATAATGTTTGACAGATGTGATGTGTTTATTCATGTTTTAGATCCAACCAAACATATAATGTTTGTAGTAATGATTATAGTATGATAGTGTCGTGGTTACCTTGTATTACGCCACTCTTTGACGTTATGTCCCTCGACGTCTACCCGTTGCGTTCCGGAATGAAAACGAAGCTCTTGCCCATCAGAGCGGTGGAAACACGACAGGCGGGAGAGGATACAGCTACAGCTAGGAAATTTTAACCTTCCACCTCCTGTCTCCTCCTTGACGTCTGCGTCTTTACTCCCGAGAAAGGGAATCTGAGATGACTGGGCTCATCGGAAGTCTTTTATCGTTCTCTTCGGTTTAGAGAGAACTCTCGGTTGTGTTTCTTTGGTCTGTGTTTATCGAAGTTCAAACGGTTTTTGATTCCGGAAAGAGGGCAGATGGGCAGTCACCGACTGCGGGTTGGAAAAGAACGCTCAAAACGCTGTTTAAACACACAAACTGTCATGTGTATTTTTCTTAAAAAACAATTTTGAGAAGCGATCAACGGTTAGAGAATATCTATCTTTTCAGAAGCAGATAAATCTCCAAAATATTTTGCATTTTCGCTTCCCTAAATCTTGTCCACACTGCTTTTTACTATTTTATGGTACGTGTTTGTGCTAGCTTGGTAAGCGGATAACAATATATGTAGGCCGTGATCGGAATTGATGGGATGGTCACTTGCTAGCTTCCGGAGAGTATAATAATTTTTTTTGTCAAAAAAGCAGTACAAACTGCTTATGACCACGTGGAGGACAATAAACTAATTTACTCTCCGGAAGCAAGCTAGGGACCATCCCATCAATTCCGATCAAGGGCCCTAAGGCAGAGGCGGATTCAAAAGTTTCAGCAAAAATTCCTAGATAAGATAAAAGTTAGCTGCGAGTTATAATACTAATAGAATGTCAATATGTTTGTAATTTAACGCGAAACATTTATTTTACATATACAAATTATTATCGAACTATAGATTATTCTGAGTATAGTGTTTAAAAATTATAAGAGTTGAAATAACACTAAATTCACGATTTATTGTTACAATAAACACGCCCCTAGAGAACCTGTATAAGAAATCCGCCTCTACCCGAAGGAAAACCGGAGAAAAACCCGGGCCAGGATGGGACTACAGAATTAATGTGCACAACCGTGCCAAAGTTGTGTACACATAAAACTAAATTAATATGAGCCATAAGACAACACAATCATGCAAGAAAATAGTTTTTGAATTGTTATAAGTTATTTAAAATGTACTACAGCAATGACGTGATAAAGTACAAGACGGATTTAACTTTTATTAAAATCAATAAATTCTTTTACATTGTAGAAGCACTGGTGCAGGAGGTAGTTTTTAACCGCTGATTTGAACAGATTCAATTTCATAATGTCTTTTATATTCTTGGGCAGGGAATTATATAGAACGATTCCCGAATGATAAGGTCCTTTTTGGCAAAGAGTGGTTGACACTCTAGGGCGATGAATATTACTACTATTGCGTGTATAGTGTTCGTGAACGAGACTGTTTCGTATGAAGCAAGGGTGGCACTTCAGTAATTCGGTCTTAACAAACACGACCGTTTCATAAGCATAAATGCTTGGAAGTGTTAGATATTTAATTTTTTGAATAAATTAGTAAATTAGTTAAGTGTCCTCTACGCGGTCACACGCAGTTTGTAACAACTTTTTTCACAATACATTTTTTATTATTATTAAAATACTTAGGTCACGGAAAAATATGACTGCCTATTCAGTTTTACGTACTAACAGTTTTATTTTCATTGTACGGCATTGATACAGTGATGTTAAAAATGTTTAACTTCATTGAAAATTATTCGTCCAAGTTTTTTACTATTTTGATTTGCTTCATTCAAACTTTGTGAAGGGCCCAACCGTAGAAAAAAAAGCTTTAATCTGTTCATTGCCAAAATACAATTGAAAACGTCTTAGGACAATATACAGGACAGTAATTATTACGAGTAGTTATAATCTCTGAAGCGAGGGAGGTACAATCTCGTGAATTCCAAAATACTTAAAATTATCTGGGAAGAACCTGGGACGGGATGGGTTCGCAGAATACCAACTATTACACTGCTTGCGAGATGGTTCGCCAACTATTTTTTCTTCTTTTTTTAATTTTTAATATTTCGTTCTAATGCGGAAGAAAGTAAAATCGTTTTCAAGCTTACGCTTCGAAGAAAAATGGGAGGTATCTAAATGGCATGGGATAAAGGTCGAGAACTGTTGTAATATAGGTAGTTTGGAAATATCGTGTAACACATCATTAGTATGTTCATTACGAACTGGGGTTTCTTCATTGGTAGAAGATCCCGGTCGAAACATCTACTTCTGATTATTGTCGAAGGAGCAGCGGAACTAACGAGTGGTCTCGTGCTTGCGCTTCGTATAGAGATTAGACGAGGCGAGAAGGAAACTCGACATGCAATGTCTCATTGAAAACACACAAGACGGCGGCGATCGCGGTGCAAGGGTAGCGCAGGTCACGCATCTCAAAGTACGTGCTCAGGACGTATACATAAACGGAGAGGAGGGCTCTCGCATCCAATGGCAATGTTTTGTTTATTCTCGAAGAAAATAGTAAAAATGTGTGTTCTAAAACGTTCTTCCTGAATGCGCGGATGGAATGTGGATTTAATGGTAGTACCTATTGTTACCTGATCGTTAAATGGTAGAATGAAGGTGTTGGGAATTTTCCTTACCACCGTTGTTGTAAACGATGATTTTAAGGTTTCAAAGAGGATATATGAGCTAGTGGTGTTCATGTACTCTTTAAACATGACAAAATTCTCTGTAACTTCGTAATGATATTTTTTACAATATCAATAATACGTATTAAAATGATTTATTTAAAAAACAAAAACAAATCCCGAAAATTGTGTAATTTTTTGAAATGTTAATTGCGGGACGTCAAAGCTTGGAAAATTTAAGTTTTTTAAATTGTACGCTTCAAGAGAACTATTGTTTGCTAACTGATTCGTAACATGTATGACTTGCATGGTTTGTTTATTATTTACTGCCTTAAGCTTGTAAACTGTAAGTTTGGTTTTGAAGTAGATTTATGAGATTAAACTCATGTGAAAGATGAAAACTTAAAAGTCAGCCAAGTCAAATGTATTTATTCAATTCCTCGTGTCGCTCCTGTAAACATGCAGCGAGCCAGCGCGGAATATCTGACGTTCGAAAATATGTGGGACCTTGAATTTCTTTTTTTATTCATCGTAATTTTAGATTTCGCTTCCCTTGGCATGAAGTTACCTGAACTAATGAGAAACGCTAGGAAATCTTTCCCTCAACCATTTTCGATATCTCAGTGGAACATCTTGAATGTGTGGATATGCTAGATGTTCTTATCTTGTGTTCAAGTTGAGTCGATTAAATTTGAAAATTAATTAAACACACAAAAGAAGAAAAATAACTTTAGATTAGTGAATGGAAATGTATTATGTATGGGATGGTGTAATTTTATTTTCAATATATTTTCACCTATTATGGGATTGATATCCGATTGGCTGACAGCAGAGGTCTAGGAGTAGTCTTCGCTTTCACCATACATCTGAGCTGTAGAGCGCGGATTCAAACCGTGCCTGGCCGTACTAGGTGATGTTTTCAACTGAGGTTTTCTCACCTACTCTAGATAAATATCGGTTCGGTACCATACGTTCCCTGGCTACCCAACATCTCTCCTTTCCAATTCCCTCACCCAAATCACACATAGGTAGATGAGCGGACTTCGTGGTCTGAACCTCACCGTAATAAATGAAATAAATAAGAAATATCCTTAGTGTCTTTGTAGTAAGTTAGTTAATGACCTTCCATGATATTAATATATTAAGTTTTGATCTGGTGACTTTTGCGAGAAACCCCTGGGGTTGTTTCAACATGTATTAAAAAAAAAAAAACAGTTCGAGTTTTTCGGACGCTCGGGTCGTATCCCGTCAGGAGTGTTAGTGGCGCTGTAGCGAGATTTAATAGAACCTCCCGAGATAGAGTGGCGAGGGGGAGAGTCGGTGGAAAGTGGGTGGGGGAGGAGGCGTGCGCCGTTGTTCTTTTTTAATTGAGATTTTATTCTGCAGTTGCGAGAAGGTTCCTTGCGTTCACCAGATGCTCTGGAGTGAATAAGCATTGTGAGTACATAAGAGTTTGAGTGGGTGTGTTCGTGAACTAAGTCTTACATTACTACGCTCCTCATTATCATTTTCAGATTTATTTAGGTGCGTTCATCGACATGACGATTAAAAGTTAGTCTTTTAAATACAAAATATAAGATACCAAAAACAAAGTTCAGGATATTTGAATGGATCGTCAATTAGTCTTTAAATCCACCTTAGTTAATATGCTACATATTATTTTAATATATTATTAATACACTCGTTTTCAAGTGATTGTAGTGTTACACAAAACAAATCTAATCTTGTGTATTGATTCAAATGTAAAATGTGCTACAGATTCGATATTTTGATACAAGTAAGAATATTTTATTCATATCCTCAAAAAAAATTCAAATGAGGTATAAAATAGTATCGAAATTTAATGTTAAGCGCATATCCAAATATTAACCTACTATTACGTGATATATTTAACCAGAAATGTGTTTAATCTTTTACATCATTCTACAATGAAACTTCGTTCTTGGAAATCACCGTGAGACACCTTACTTGTTACTGTCTTTTCCACGTAATAAAGATATCCTTAACATCTCCTTAAGGAGTGGAAGCAGGTTTGTTGCATTGAATCTTCACCGCCAGTCGTTAGATGCGCAGAATCTTGCATGGTGCGGTCTCCTTGAAAACAGCTGCTGCGTCCGGTTCTATCCTTATATCACACGAACTGAAGAAGCGGAGGTGGCAAAGTGCTTCGGAGGAAACTTGATTATCAGGCGTCATCTAAGGCCGGTACTACACAGTCATATTTCTGTCATATCTATGATCAAAGATATATGATCCAAAATATGACCGTGTAATGCGCAAGCTTTAATTATAGTTCAACAATGATCATATATCTATGACATAGGTTCTTGTTGCGAGAACCTTTGACCATAGATATGACATAGGCTTGTATTACACGGACATATTGACATCGGTTGTCGACATACGAATGAAAACAAATGAATTTTATATCTTGACAGCATTAAGAGTTAATTTACTTATTTATTTTAAATTTATTTCGTGCCTGATGGCGAGGTTCCGGTGTCTTGCGAAGGAAATATTTTGAGATGCCGGGAAACTTAAGGTACTTAAGGGAAACTTACGAGTTGGTGGGGGAAACTCAGATGAAAACCTCGTCTAGTTTGGCCGAGAGTCGTTTGAAACCCACTCTATACCGCTTAACGATATGTTTGAGACGACGAAGCTACGTCTAGACCACCGCAGTCGGTATGGATATTACAATAAGTAGTTACAGGTGCTTGCTTAACATTCAAAACATTCAGTAAATCGTTCTTAGAAGAATATTGTTAGTTTTAACTATAACAGTTGAATCATAATTTTTCTTTTAGAACAAGGAATCAATTATGAATTGATTAGGCCATAATGCCACGTTATCCTAGAGTTACAAATGAAACAATTTGTTTAAGTAAGTAACTTAGGTTCGTGAAGGGAAATGATAGAATGTTCTTTGAGAAAGTGAGTTTTAAATGGGTTCGCCAAATGTAAACGGTTCTTTCCTTTTCTCCGCGCATGTCTCGTGGTTTCGTCGCGTCGTCCCGAATAGTGGAATTGGGTTAATGATGAGCGTTGGACTGGTCATGCCAGGGAAGTGGTTTCTTCTTGTGTTGAATATATGGTAGATGGAGTGGCCGAGTTATACGCTGCTTCAACGTACTTGAATGTCGATGGGGTCCACATTAGCAATTATTCTAATAAAATTTTCTTCCTCCATTTATTTTATGTTTAAAACTTTTTCTATTTTCAATTTTTGTATTCAAGTCGCGCGAATATACCCTCCGAGGGTCGTATGTTGCGGGGGCACTCTATTTTAATATTAATTGTGCATTTTCTTGTTGTATTTGAAAGGGACGTTGTTAGTAACTTTGATGGAGCGTTTGTAATGTTGGTACAGTAGCGGGAGTTGACTGGACGTGCGAGACTCTTATTTAATTCCATAATTTCTCTTAAAAATCAATCAATATCGTTTCCGTTAGATATCCCGTGTTGACTTTGTATGTTAATTTCTCATTAAGGTAGATAGGGGAATTCTATGTAGTGCTCTTCATGGTGTGAAATTATTAATGTGTGAAAAATCAAGAGATGATTAAAGATAGGAATTCATAATATTATCATAGGAATTATATTTTTAAATTTTCCGTGAGCGATGAGAATTTTCACGCGATACAAAACTTAATTAAATTACATAGCAGTTAGTTTCTTAATTAAAATGCCTGTACCGTAAGTTATAATTAAATCATCAATATCTGGTTAATCGATGTGATCTTTACCTCAGACTTGTAATCTAACTTTAGAATACTACTTCATTTAAGACACGTAATTAATTTATTAGCAAAAAATGAGTGTTTGGGTTCGACGCGTACTATTTGCATTCACTCTTTCTGATCTTTTTTGATGAGTGTGAAATGGTGGATTATTGATTGGAAATAATTGTTTGATTTCTTTTTAGCGAAGTTTCTTTTAAATCACTTCTAGCACTTCTTTTAATCTGATTGTAAATATCTTATTTGAGCTTGAACGTTTGTTATCTAACTTAAGTAATGTACAGAAAAATTCGATTTTACAGGGCGTACAAAATGTGATGAAAATTAATCAAGTAACGTAATTATTTATTCCCATAGTTCGTTAAGTGTCCGATCTATAATTTTGAATTTGTGTTCCTGATTTTCGTCATCATTACTCCTAGGATGATGATGTCCAAGAAACCCCGTCAGAAGTTTTTATCTGTTAACAAGAATATGTGATGAATAGGTCTCCTCAAAAATACGAACAACTTAAAAATACGAACAATTATGTCGTCGGATAGTGGTATTTTTAATTTTTCCCGCCTCATTAGTCTTTGATATATCGCAATTTTATCGAATCTGTAAAGAGTCCATTTCATTGTGCATGTTTCAAGAGACTTCGTAAAACCGCAGTTCTTTAATGATGTTCTCGTTCTAACGGTTCCGCTTTCGCCGACGCGACTCCAAGTTGTTTGGTCTCATTTTATGATTTTGTCCTCGCATTTCCTACAAGATTATCGATTCGGTCAAGGTCTTTTCAGCATTATGTCATCAGTTTTCGACGTTAGTTTATTGTACCGCGATAGGCGTTTGTCTCATTCTTTTTCTTTTGTACCTCGATCCTTTTCTTTATAAAGTGAGTATTTACATTTTTCCCATTAAACCTACCAATTTTACTTATTCTTCTTTTGCGATCCTTTTTGGTGGTAAGCTACCGTTGATGTATTCGTATATTTTCCTTAAAAAAAACTGCATTTAAAAAAATGTTAATCGTGTTCTGTTCTGTGCTATCACTTCAATGCTGTGGTACTTGGTTAGTGTCACTCCTTCTGCTTACAAGAACCGTGTACATTCTTGATTACGCCCCATCTTTGTTATGAGTTCATGTCTTTTGAAAATTACATTCGGATTTAGCCGAAGGAACGATTTTTCAAGTTGACTTGACACCAGAGTATAAGTTAAACGCTTGATATTTGAGATATTTGTAATGAGCAGAAACCAGTGTAAGTACGGGTAGGTCGCTGTTTAGAGTACTGTTGAAATCACGATTTATGAACTGTGAGGTACAAGTACACTTCCCAGGCCTGTACCTTCACGAAATCGATATGTAAATTTTAAAAAATTGTATATAAATCATACCATGATGCACTTCAAAGCATGCATGAAAATTTTTTTCCCGGTTTACACATCAAGATTACTAAAACCGTGCATCTTCTAGTAAATAATTTAAATCTGCTTGTTTACTTTACAGTGTTTGATTATATGATTAATGACTGAGCATGCTCAGAGAGCGATAACTATTGTCCTCAATGGTAATTAAGGGCTCTAATGACCTTGACGTTGACGAGCTCTAAAACTCCGCAAAAACATCAATGGTAATTGTAAATCAATGTAATTTCATTAACACTTACACTTCTTGAGTTAGTTTATTTCTGTGCGAACGTTAAACGACACTAGAAACATTCCAACTGCACAATTGTGATTTTGGAAAAAAATGTATTCGTTGGCGTATATACCAAAAATAAAAGTAAATTGAGATATATGATTGTGACCGTCGTATTAATAAAAACGTTTCCAATGTTTTGTTCAATAAAAATTGTTGGTAGTCTGTTAATATTATAACATGTACCGAATTACTTTTTATTCTTATTCTAGGAGTGTGTTAAAACGTTAAATCCACCACTACCTTAGGGCCCTTTTTCGGTATTGAGGGATTGTTCCTTTGCTTGCTTCCGGAGTGTAAATTAGTCTATTGTCCTCCACGTCATACACAGTTTGAAACTGGTTTTTTGACAAATTTATTTATTTAATTATAAATATGGATGAGAGAGATACATTTTCGCCAACGGGTCATTCGAAGGAGCTGTTCTCGTAGTGTGGAAAGTGACCTTGTGATTCCACGTACTTCCTCCTCGCTGCACGAGAGTTCTCCCGTCCGCCGCCGCGCTCTGTCGCTCGTCGCGGTCGCGCGTGCTCCAGCAGCGGCAGTCGCCCGCCCGTGCTACCCGACTGTCTGCCCAACCACCCTCACATCCACGCGCGTGCCGTGTCGACGTCCTCCGCGGCACAGCACGGAACGACGGTGGCGGCGGCGGCGGCGCGAGGCCGCACGCGGTACTAATTGGACTGCGGGAACGACCGGCGCGCTGGCTGCACCGCCATGCAAGGACACGCCGGTTGAATCGTTTTACATTCCCAGGTACGCGGAAAGAGTACATTGAATAGTTACGTTTTCATGAAGGGGGATGGAAGGGGGATTTATCTGTTAAATGCCTATAGAAATGAAAATGGAATTCCTGAATGAAAATGTAAATATTGTGAAACAATTATATTTGGGTTAAATAATAAATGCGAATATCAATCAATGCGTGAAACTTTGTAACAGGTATTTTTTTAAACACTCCAATTTTAGATTTCGCGTAATTTCAGATAAACTTGTAATGCGCGAATATAATGAGCTAAAGTTGAATTTAATAGAATTGTTTATGTAGAAATAAGATGAGCTATTATCTTAAAAAGTCTTTTTTTTTTATAAACTTTTAGGTGTAAAACCCATAAGAATCAAGTGGTGGTCTAGTGGTGGCGTATCTCCTTCCATGATTCCGTTGAGGTTTTCAGCTGGGGTTTCCCTCACCTACTCCAGACAAATGTTTCAGTATCGTAAGTTCCCCGGCAACCCAACATCTCTCCTTCCAAATTTCGTCACCCAAGTTACGCTTAGGTGGGAGAGCAGACCTCATGGCCTTATCCTCGTCAAAAGACATGTAATAAATAATATAATTAAATAAGATTGTACTGAAGTTAATCACCTATTTTCTCGAGAATGTGTTTCTTACAATTTCGCGAAGGTGTCTTATTGTTTTTTGTTTTTTTTGCGGTATACGTTAGTAATCACCACAATGAAATTTTGGAGTTGGACTCCCCATCCCCTCTATATCACGCGTCCTCCGTGTGTCCTCCTGGCCGACCGCCCTCTGCGCGCTGCCGCACCCGGACGAGCGCGATGCAGACTTCGATAGCGCGTGGGCGCGGCAGCGGGTGCGTTTCCGGGAAGCACCCGGAGCATCCACCTGGGCGCCGTCGTTGCGGAACAATGCGCAAAGTAGCAGCCACAGCACAGGCGAAGGAACAGGTGCTTCACCTGGCACCTTGGAATCTCCGCCCGCTGGTGCTATTGATGCTGCATTCCTAATACTTGTTATAAACGAGGGAATGAGACTGATTCTTATAGATCGAGTTATATCAGTTACATTTCCGAGATTTTGGTTTGTTTCTATCCGTGTTTCAGAAAAATAACTTCCGATGTGTAATTTAACATAATCTCGAAGTGGTTTTGGGAGGGTTCCTTTGAGCCAGTCAGCTTTTTACGTAAATTTTTGATTTCGAAAATATCGCCATAGCAGTTGTTTATGTTCGGGAAAATATTCTCTGTCCGGAGATAAATTACACGACACGAATAGTCGCACTTTCAAAATTCACCATTTTAGTTAATTTAGCCACTTTTTAGATATTTTTTCTGTAACTTTGTGAGTAGGAAAATGTCCGATGTGTTTTGTAGATCTATGATTTTAAACATTTTGTATTTTTTCGATTATTGGATTATTTTGTACTAGATCAAGGACTTAAAAGTAAAATAATAGCTTATTGTTGTTCTAAATTTCATTAATTTTTTTAATCAATTTTCTTTTCAATTTTAGCTTTTTTTCTATAATTTATGTATCGATACAATTATTCCCCAAATTTTAGGATTTGGAGCGTTTTTCATGACTATCGTATTCATTTGTTGAAAGTAGCTTTGTTCCTAGTGGTCCATTCCAACTAACGAGAAGACCACCTCCAGCGAGAAAAAATTCGCTCGTGCCATGGAAGCACCTTGCACGTCCAGCTCCGCCCCCGTTGTTCCTGCAGCTCCCTGAATTGCTCCCAAGGAAACAGGTTTCTCGGTCTTTTATTGTGGGCCCGCTCTTCCTCTTTCATTATCCGAATATCTAACGGTTATAAGACACGTTCTGAATTGACTACTGGAATTTCTAGGGTTGAAATACGAACCCATGATTTTTGGTAAGCAACTTGGGCGTCCTGTTTGATACACCGCCGAAAAAATTGAACAATACCTGTGATTTATATGGTCGTGTCGTGACCGAAATGTCAGTTAGTTAAACTTCAAAGAAGCTTATCTGAGTTGGAAGGATGGACTTCAAATGAATCGCGCTTAATTGAATTGACTTTTTTAATGAGTGTCACACATGGAGTATGTGTGTTGTTACGAGAGCCTGCTTCCATGAGTGTGCATGTGACAATACCGCCCTCACCCTGGACGGTGCTGCAGCGTTCGACTTGTCACGTGTCACGGGCGATGCGGCGCGACAGAGCGTGACTAAATAATACAGATCGTGGCATTGCTAAAAGTACGGTTCGTGGTAATAATATACGTTCGTGCTAGTGACTAAATAATACATTAACATGTGTGGGACAATTATGTTATAGCCTAAGAGCCAGTCTCGTGTATGGCTCTTTCAGTATGTTGAAATTATTCTCATCGGATAAAGGATATAAATATTTTCATCTAGCATTCCTGGACGAAAATGTGTTCGTAAACGTAGTTGATTAACACTGGAACGTGCGGACTTGGGAATCATGTGACTGTATACACAGTTTATTCATATTTTTAATGCAGCATAGTAGTCATTTGTATTAATTTTTTTTATTCATACATATTTATTAGAAACCAGAAACTTTTAAAAAATGGAAAACAATCCCAGTAATCATTGATTTTTCGTTTTTCCGATTTGTAAGTGTTTTTAAACGTTATCTTTATTTTCTACAAGTTTGTTCTTAATCATGTGCGAAATTAATTCTTCGATTGGTTCATTTTCCCACAACATTCGAGGATTGTATTATCTTGCCTCTAAATCCATATCAAATTTCAACTACAGATTCATTTTGTAAAATGTTTTTGTTTTATATAAGAAAATAGTGGAGCAATTTCATTCTATAATTATTAAAAATTGATAAAATTTTATAACATAATAAGGTTTCATCTTTCTTTTACAATTATGTGGGATTTGCCTGGCGCGTATTCTTCTATGTCTTACGATTGAAAGAATATAGTTCGTGAATAAATTATGAAATACTTATTCACCCATTTTTCTCACAGTAATAAAATGGTGTGATGTTTTTAAAGAACAAAGGAGTTTGTTAGAGCAGATGCATGGTATTAAATTGAAATGAAAATTAATTCTTATTGTAACTGAACATGAATACCCGTTCACTCGTGTAACATGCTATTTCTAATCGCTGGTTTCTGAGTATAGGTACCGCCCTCTGACTTAGCGGAAGCATTGACCTCGCAATTTTCTGCGATGGAGTCGTTAGCAGTCCACATACGTCCATCGCTTGTTGGCGATCATTTCCCGAGATTCATATAGCGACCGTTTCCACGCCACGGGCGATGCCCCCGGCTTTTGCCGGTCGATGTATTCGTAATCCTACCGCTGCTGCCGTCGCCGCCGTTGATCGTGGGCGCTGGCTGCATCGCTGTTGCCTTGGCAACCGGATACCACCGCCGTCGTCTCCTCCTCTTGCTTGGAGGCGAGGCGAGGCGAGGCGTGTGCGACCCGGCCCTAGGGGCTCGTGCGAATGTCTCTCGACGCGGTTCGTAAATGGAATGAAGTGCGACGTTTCTCGCTTCAGAGAATGTCTCTGTGAAGAATAAAAATCCTGTGGAACTGAATGCGTTTGTGAACGTAATACTTTTCATTGTCAGAGGGGAGAGGGATAACGAGATGTAAGTCCGTAAGAATTTATCCTTACATAAATTTACTGCACCAATGCTTTAAAGCTTTTTTTCAAAGTTATTTAAGTTCTTTTCCTGAAATGTATATTTTTCTATGTATATTATATAACTTAATTGTCGTTCAATAACTTGAACAATATATGAACATTATTGTATGAGAAAATCATCGCTCTTGGATTCAAAAAAAAAGAAGAAGAAGAAGGAAGAAATACTAATAAAACACCGTCTTATACATCACCTTTATTATGTATCATATTTTCAACTAATTTTGAAATAAGTCTCGGCTAGCGAATTGCCTAAAAACTTTTTGACACTCACTTCCATTATTATAATCCAGAAGAAATGAAGATGTAATTTTTTCACTCATCGACAATGAAAACAATTAACAATTGTCTATTCTTAGGGCACATAAACATTCTGATGCTCACACACAGTTACTAAACTACATTCACACACTACATTTATTATTTATGTAATTTCATAAAAATAATTAATTGTGAAAAACAGATTTTATAGCCGAAATTCTCATTTCTACTTCACATTTTTGGTAAGACGTCAATGGATAATGTAAAATTAAACATATTCTTCTATGGATTAAAATTGTCATAACTTGAGTAAATATTAAGCTACGAAGACAATAAAAATAGGAAAATACGCCATGTTTTCAGAACTAAAAGCTAATTTATTAACTTCAATCCCAACATTTGGCACTCTAATTGGAAAACCAAAAAACGCAATAAAAAAGTAAAAATGAAGAAAGTTGACGTTTTCAACATGGCGCACCACTGCAAAAATCATGATATATGTCTAACTAAATGGAAAAATAAAACTTGGTGCACATTTTAAATTTCTATATGAAAGTATTTTTGTGTGTGTTTTTGCATGCTTTTAAATGCTGTAACTTTAATAAATGACATTAAATGACCTTAAAAAATTCCTCAAATATGTTTTAATTTCTTACCGTCACGCAAAAATTCAAAATTTTTACTTGATCCAGGGGCCAGAAAAAAATAAAATCCAAAAGCTTTTTTTTGTCCCTTACGGGAGGGAGTAGGGGGTAATGAACATATTGACTGTGGAAATAGAAGTTTTTAGGTGTAAGTAACACTTTAAACCGGGTTATTCGAAAATTCGGTAAGACTTAGGATATTTTGCCTATCTTAACCGGGGATATCCTATGCTCATGAGATTTGTTCAGCACACCTCACAAATCATGGATTTCAATGGTTGGAAGACCTTCGAAATTATGGGTGCTGTCTGAATTTGAAATTTATAGTTTTTACTGAAAATAGTTTACACTGAAAATAGTCGGACTATTCATCTTCCCACAACAGCACGCTACAACATCTCTCGTGATGGTTGCTAGTACTGTCTTCAGAATAGCGCATTGTTTCGATATGAAAAGACGGTACCACGTAGTTATTATGAGGAGAATAAAACGTAATGGATTTAGGACGTATAAATAACAATTTAACTTCGGACGGCATATCTATGGGTTCCGGTCCAAAAGTTTAAAGAGTTATGTCGTCGTTTCGCAGGAAGAACGGAGCGCTGAGTCGTGGTTCTCAGAGGTCCTCGAGAGGCAGTCGCTGAAGAGCGGAAAGGGGACGATGGAGGATGTGCGCTCGGTTGAACACACGTGGAGGTGATGGCTTGCGGTTTGACCCACAACTCTTTGCCCGGGGCTTATTGATATATGTAGAATGTTTCTTCTTAGAAGGTTCACCTTGTTTTCGAACACTCATGTTATACTTCGAATTGTGTTACAAGTGGGAACAGTTAGGGAGTCAGCCATAATTATTATCTGTATGCATGGTTTTGCTCAAACAGTATGGTGTATAAATTTTGTGAAGATTGCAGAGTAATAAAGGCGAAATGATAGACGATGTGTCTTGCACCTTCACTCTTAGAGCTGAAGGTTCCGAGCCAGTCCTAGCAGTAATTATCCGAAAACGCTACAGATTAACTGCTGCAGTGGGGAGACTCTCCCTATTCGTCTTACTGAGAATATATTTTTTCAAAGTTTCATCTTGTCATTTCTTATAGTTCAAATATGTTTGTACGAATTCTGTCACTCAATTTTTTGTGTCACTTCGAAAATAAAACCTGCAACTTCTTTTTCTTTGCTAAAGTTTAAGATTTAAAAAAGGCATTTCTACACTTGCATCATATTTAATCCAATTGGAAGCGTCGTCATTCATTGAACGAATGACTACTGCTGAATCTAATGTATGTTAAGGTTTAATTCTACTTTGTACATCTGTCGTAGAAAATCGTGAGTCGGGAAATTTCTTGTTCGAAGTATGACCAATTGAGAATTGATGATAAAATCGAATCAGATGAATAGTACATAGTTCGTGGTACTCAAATGTTCCAAAATGCCTGCGAAGGTATTGAAAGATGAACAAGACAGTTATATGCAACTTCATCCGATTCAATGCCGGACAGGTGGCAACATTGGGGTTGCTGACAAGCAGAAAGTGCTAATGCTGGGGAATTACAACAACACGGCGCGCTTTTGTTCTGTTGTGGCCTGCGGGCGACACGACTGCGGACTGTGGCTTTCTGTTGAAGAATGCCTCTCATCACGTGGATCACATCTTCACACGTTAATTTACTAACGCCATGACATAATTTTACTCTTAGTATGTTAATGGTTCTGAGAAAGGTTATTTTTACGACAGAACTCATGTGGTGTCGTGAGTAATACGCGAAAATTAGGATGAAATTAGTTTGAAATGCTATGTGAAAATGCGTACATTTTGTTGATTGTCAATTCTTTTATTCTATTTTCGAAGCAATGAAAGATCTTCCGACGACGATACTAGTGATATTAGTATTCTGTTTAAATACAGTTTTTAGGGAGAATATTTTTAGTTTTGAGATTGCATGATTTTTCTTTTTGGAGCTACAAAAATGTGGGACAGGATGTTTTAATATGTCTAGATACCTTATCATTAACAATATTGTAGTATTTAAGGAAATAATTTCTTTTGTTTCGATATCTGTTTATTGAGAATGATATCGCAGTAGAAAAAAATAGGTTTTTTGAAGGATTCAGTTTTTGTCAAATATTTCGTAGTTCTGTGGTGCGTTTTGGAGTTCGTAATTATGAAAACCAATAATGTGTAGTACTT
This sequence comes from Laupala kohalensis, assembly GCA_002313205.1. Lineage (NCBI taxonomy): Eukaryota > Metazoa > Arthropoda > Insecta > Orthoptera > Trigonidiidae > Laupala > Laupala kohalensis. The sequence goes on from NNCF01127042.1 coordinate 141,914, forward strand.
CGCCATGATTATTTCAAAGTATGATACAGAGATTCATCATAATGAAGAACTAGAAACTTCACTTTCGGTACCCACTGTGTTTTGTTGCATTTTCGTATGAAGGAAAATGAAATTAAAACCATTATTTACGTCGAGAACTTGAATCAGTGTGGGTGAAGTTATTTCACTGTATTAAGCCATCGTGATGTCTGTCAGAAGTAATCCCTTTCCGCCCTGAAACTGGTAATTTNCATCGTGATGTCTGTCAGAAGTAATCCCTTTCCGCCCTGAAACTGGTAATTTGCTTTCACGTGAAATAAATTTTCCGAGCGCTTCCTCTCGGTCGATTTGCTTCGCTGCTAAATCATCCGGGAAGTGAGGTAGTGAGGCTTACACTTTCTCTGCGAGAAAGTGAAAGATCCTACATACAGTTTTTCTCCGATGTCTAGCTAATGAATCCGTATAAACTGAGACTTCTTTCGTGTTTTGTACATCTATTGCCAATATGTTTCATGAAATGAAAGATTTCGCTTCTTTCGGGACGAATAGATTCTCAATTATATAATCACTTCCAAAAACAAGTATTCCAGACATACTTTTGTGTTCCAAGGTGCAANTCTCAATTATATAATCACTTCCAAAAACAAGTATTCCAGACATACTTTTGTGTTCCAAGGTGCAATGAAAAAACATTCTCTAATTTGCTTGAATGATTTAGTTGTTTCTGCATTTCACTACCTCACTTTTTTTAGATTATAAGCTGTATATGAATTTCTTCCAGTGCGTTTTTTAAAACATATTTTCTGAAGTTAATCAGTCGTGTTTTTTTGAAGGGAAGAGAGGGACACTTGGTTATTAAAAATGCTACTGGTCCATTCCCATTCACTGGTAATATCTCCCTACTTTCATCCCAACGAAATTCAGCGTTTTTAAAACTAATTTCACGAACTGTTTGTCACCAACCGCCTGATAATCCTGCGCCTTTGTTGCGTGTGGCATGTAGGGACGAACGCAATTTCTCCCGGCGCGCGCGGCGTCCCGCAAGGCTCTACTACAATCAATACGAGAGTGCAACGCTCCGCTTAGCAGCAGCCGCCGCCGCGATGACGTTCCAGGACCAGACGCCACCAGGGGCTGACCATAGAATTATTCACTTCCGCTTCATACTCGGGATTGTTTCTTCCATTACTGTTTTAATGGGTCCCGTCCCTTACTCTTGAACAGTTCTCGATTTTTGAACCTGACTCGCATTGTCTTATTTTCGAACCCCACTCGTATTATATTTTCTCATTTACAAAACACTGGCACTGGAGAGCCATATCTTCCTCGTAACGCGTTCACGCCATTTAGCATTGACGAAACACCTTCATTGATCGATGACAGTTTGGGTATCATTAGTCTGTAATAGCAATGAGGTTGTTTACTACATAGTTTTCTTTACTTTTTATTTCGTTGTGATTTGACATTCGACATTCTTCGGGCCCTGACACCAACTCTTAATGCAACTAAGAATCAATTGATTTATAGCTTGAGGAGTGTTTCTAAAATAAGAAGTACGAAAACCGATACTGCTGTAATTGCTGTACTTCTAAAAGCGGGTCGTTAAAGCCTTTTAAAACGTTACAGGAGAATCCGATATTCATCCTTTTACGATTAATTTCTTCCATAATTCACTTATACACACATCAGTAAAAGGATCTTAGAACAAGAGTGTCTTACAAATTAGCTCATGATATTTTCCTCTATTCTTGTATAGAATTCAAAAATACATTTTTTTGGAATGAATAATTTTCTCTGAAATAAGTTCTATTTGTTAGTTGCTAAAATATAAAACTAAGGGAAAAATCATGAAAGTTTACAAAAGAATGATTTGTATGACGCCTCATTACATCATAAATTATTATGAGATTAAAAAGAGAAAAGTAAATGTTATGTAAATGAATTTCGCGTGTTTAACGAGTTCTTAATCCTCCTCTCTTCGTTCGTATTCCTTTCTTAGCCTAAGAAAATATTTTTTAACCTCGGAAGGAATGAGTGAAAAATAACTCGAAAAGCGACGGAGCTATTTTTAGATCTTGAGTCCACCGCTGTCTTGTTCCTGTCTTACCCCCGCAATGTCTCGCATGCAAGCGCTCACTTTCCGTCTATCGCCGCGCCGTGGTCCTCGTCGCCGCCGCCGTCGCTTGCTCTTATCTCGGTCTTCTCTCCGTCGTGCAACCGGACGCTGAAACTCGTGATGACGTGCACCACTGCCGTCAACGAGCTCCTAGAACAACGTCGTGTATTCAACGTTGGCATCCATCGATATAACATTGATGCGACCCGTGATGTTTAGATGTTCCGTCTTTGGCGCAGTGAAGATAGTTTTCATGAGCGCGCACGTATGAGTAGTGAACTTGGCAGTTGCCTCTATTTATCAGGTTCCTTGATTGTAGTTGTTCCTTCATTCACGAAGCATTACGGTATCCTTCTGCACATTTAATACCATTATCGTAAAAGTACCATTATACATTGCAAATAGTTTCCAGTGCCCTACATATGTTCCACGAGGACTGTTGTCCTCTTTTAATTAAGGGAGCTCTAGTGCTAATTTCGAACAAAATTGGGGCCCTACTTTCTAGTGGTCCCAAATTTTAAAGAGAAAATGTATCTAAATTTCCAAAATATTAGATCACAAACAAAATTTATATCAGTTCAGCAATTACTTTGGTAAAATACATATTTTATGTGCGAGGGACCTTGCATACCTATTAGCTCAATAAATTTACTTATATTATGTATTCGACACTAAAATAATTACAATTTGTTGAAAACTAAGGAAAGCTTCTCATTGAAATATCCTCAATAGCTTAGCACTCCATCAAATCTAAATCCGATCCTGGGATCCGATGATTAATATAAGAGATATGCGTATTGATGAATCAATTAATAGACTTTATTCGATAGATTGATGAATCGCGTGGTTGATACTGATGTGGCTTGAGATTAATGGTTCTGGTATCTTAAATAAAGAGGATTCTTTTCTTTAGTTGAATAACCGGTAATTTGTATTTGTTTTGTTTAGAAGTGTAGTGCTGTAATTTATTTGAGGAACTTGAGTCATTTCCGCATTCCTCCTGATGGAATTTGGGATATTCTTTTTAATTTTTTTACTGCCCATTGTGTGAATTGTAATTTTGTTATAATAGAAATAGTTAATGTTATAACAAAGAGTGGAAGTTTAAATTGCTTTGTATTTTCTGTACTAATCATAAGCTTTCGAAGTCTTAACTTGGAATTGTATCATTCTGTTTCTTTTTCTTGTTAGATCCAATTACTCTTCTATTCTTAATTCGTAATGTTTATGACAAAACATTCCTAGACAATGATCACCATGTTCTGAAATCATCCTTCTTGAATTCTCAAATCCATTCAGAAATACCACTTCAAATTGTTACCATTTTTGTATGTTCAGCTCATCCGAGTACCCAAGGTTCTCATTGTTTTATCTCATGGCGGAAAGCTGTGTCATTCACCCGTGTGCGTTGCTTGTATTTCCGCGTGATTGAGTAGTACAATTTGTTTAATGGATTGATACTTCAGATGTAAANGTGTCATTCACCCGTGTGCGTTGCTTGTATTTCCGCGTGATTGAGTAGTACAATTTGTTTAATGGATTGATACTTCAGATGTAAATGAGAGGCGGCTGTTAGGTTTCATCCATCAGATTCACAGAACCGTGCTATTAAGCTAATAAGATCTGGGAAAATGACTTTTTGGTTCCACTTCAGATTTTTTTTAATGAGCTGACGTTTAATTAATATACCTTCAGGGTAGTAGACAGGGAGCAGTTACCGAAATTGAATCACGTGTTACGATAATAGAAATCTGTAATAGGTACATTGTGAGCTATTAAATTGATAATAGCAGGTCTTGTCTCGCACTCTCTGGGTAGGTGATTTTGCGTGCATGGAGATTTTATTAAGGGTTCCGTTTCGTAAGAAATTAAAAAAATGAAAATGGCAACACGAAGAGGTAGGATTCCTGTTGACACAAGTTTTCAAAATAGTTTTCATGAAAAAAGCCCAGCAGTAATTGCTTTCAGGACTGGCAACGTGCCACCACAGCTGCGACGCGTCTTTAAAGTCGCCATACGTGCATAAAAATCTAAATTCTTTCCCCCACACAGATGAGTATCACTCCACAGAGCTTTTGACAAACTTCTGATAGACTGTAACTTAAATTTTCAGATAAGCTTTATTATAAGTAGTCACGGATCTTGTGCTATGACTCTCTGTACAAGTTTTATTTTATTTTTTACATTGAAGTGTGTGTGACTCGAGACATACTTGGCTTGTTTCGTGCCTCATCACTTCACATTGAATGCTTTCAATATTTCGAACAATGACTCAACCAAATAAATAGGGGATGTTAAGTTGCTTGGATAAGATTTTGTTTCGCAGAAATGGATCATTAGATCTAGAAATAGAAAACAACCTTTGTCAATTTAAAACACAAATATTCCGCAAAACAAATTTATTTTGTAAATTTTTTTTCAATCTTTAGCATTAGCATTACGGGGACTTCGTCGAAGTAAGTGATATTGATTCATTTTTAATTTTTTATTACAATATCATGGAAAGTATTATAAAATAAAAGTTTATTTTATTGCATCCCAGCCATTTTTAGTAATGCTGGATGTCCGTTTGGTGTATCTTGTGGCACTTAGCGAAAGTGATTGTCTGTTTCTAAATTTTCCTGTTTTATTTTATCTAATTAGCTTAAAAGATTTAATAAATAATTTTTTCTTACATATTCGTCTTAGTTTCCAAACAGAGAATTCAGAATTTGGAAGGCATAATATATTAACGAGAGTCTATAACTTACACGAAGCAAACTTCAATACTTTTATCGAGATAGAATACCTTCCGTGAACATTTTCTTTTTAACCATTCCCTCCATTTCTTTGACAGGAAACATTACACCCCATTATATAACTCAACGAAACTCAGTATTGTCGTAATTATTGTTTCCTGCCACAATGATGTCCGTGGTTCACATTGCCGGTTGACGGCAGAATCCGCTTCACAACGCTGCAGGGGCGCAAAATTTGCGAGGGAGTCAACCCATTAGTCTCAATTTCATCTCTTTATTTCGTGCATTTTCGCCACATTAGCTAAATTTCTGGTCTCCGTAATGCGCGCGGCTTGTCAAAATTCTCTTGAATGCGGCTGTATTTTCATTTTATTTCTACCTTAATAATAGTTTCGTACACATCATTTCGTACACTATCACAAGATACAACGGCTTGAGTAGCTGAAAACATTGAGAAAAAATATTTTTTCGATATTTAAGTCTTGCTGCGTAAATACACTGACTCATTGCGTTTTTTTTTTTGTTGTTTTTTTTTGTTACTATGGGCTGGTATAANTTTAACAGTCTCAAAACTGTGATGTGTATTTTATTTGTTTAATTTGCATCAAAATTAAACTGCAAAAAAATCAGGTCGGTTTCCTTTACTACTTTTATTCAGAAGAGCAGACGTCAAACATAATTAATATTCGTCATAGCTTTTATTTAATTCAGGGTTATGTGACGTAGATTAATCGTTTAGTGGATTGTCAGACTTCCGACTCCTGATCTCTATCGGACGCATCATTAAGCTTGATAGTCACCAGTTACGCGAGTGAAGAACTATTCCGGATCATTTGAAAGCAACCTAGTTTTATTGTGTTTCTTCGAACTTGTGTTAAATATATATTCACCATGGCACGGCACTTGCAACTATCCTTAAGAAGAGCCCTTCAATTTTTTTTTACCAACTCATTAAGTCATTTGGTTTATTTCGATACAACCGACATTCCATAGAATTAACTTTTGTTTAGATTTTTTCAGGTAGGTCAGTGGCTAGCAAGCTTGTTGGCTAATGAATACCTCCGGGTTCAATTCTCGGCGAGACCAGAAAAATAATTTGTAGCTTTTCACTTCAATGACCCTGTTCATATAGCTGTGACAATAGAAAAGCGACCCCTATTTCTTCTGTACTCCTACCGCTTCTAGTATCATTAATTCTTATATTACTAACTACTCCTACTATAGTAATACCTCCACGTAGGTCAAGTTGTTGGAAAACCCAGCTAACCGGCCCACCTCACTAACAATGGCTCTACCACCCACCTCCAACCACCTATCGCTCCATTTAGATAAGCCTTAATATTAAGTTATTTCCATTTACAAATACAATAAATTTTCCCGTAGCGAATTTTTTTTTTCGTTTATTTTAGTCTCTGTCAATTGTCAACCCTTTCTACGATACATTAATTACAGAGTACTTAATGTTCTTTGTTTCTTTTGTCTGCCCCATTTTCTGCTGCACCGTTTTGTTTCATGTTCCCGCCTCTTTCGAATTGTAGTGACATATTTAACGTGTTTTTTTGTCTTCAACAGAACCTGCGCAGACTTCGCAGTCGTCGCTTCGCCCGCCAGCCCATCGCCTGCGCTCCACCGCGTCCGCGCATCTCCTCCGGCCGCCGCCGCTTCCACTGCCTCCGTTCGCGCCCACGCACTTGCGCTCCACCATGAACGGCATCAACGGCCTCAACGGACACGGAGACCTCAACGGCGGCAGCGAACTCCTGCCGTCGCAAGCGCTGCCCAAGGGATGCTGGACCATTGGACTCATCAACTCCAAGTACCGCTACCTCACCGCCGAGACCTTCGGCTTCAAGATCAACGCCAACGGCGCCTCGCTCAAGAAGAAGCAGGTGAGATAAGGACCCGGCGAGACGAAGCGTTGATACGCCTTAATGTGGGTTAATGGACTGACAGTCTTCCCTGTTCGAAAGTGTCTGGGGAAACAGTGATATTTGTTCTTGTAGATTATCCGCACGAAAACGGTCGATGGAATCCAAAACCATTGAAAACCATGTAATATAAAGTCAATTCGTTTCAAGAAACTCCAACATAATTCCCAAATACGTTTTATATTTAACAATTTATAAACTTACTATTTTTCGAACAATCTATTGTTTGATAATAGGTATCTGTTAATATCTTTTGTGTCAAATACAAATTTGTTGATATTCTATTGATATTATAACATATACTTACTATCTTATCTAGGGGTTTGCTGAAAGTTTCAATCCGCCTCGGCCTTAGGGCCCTTGATCAGAATTGATGGGATGGTCCCTAGCTTGCTTCCGGAGACTAAATTAATTTATTATCCTCTGTGTGGTCATACGCAGTCTGTACTGCTTTTTTGACAATACATTTATTATTATTATAAAATAAAGAAAGTGTTCAATATTAAAAACAATACGGGTACATCTAACAATCCTTGTCAGATATTCAGGCATCAGGTATCCAGGTAGTACCTGGGGCCACTTGCCTTCTTCCTTTGACTAAGACCAACTTGGGAGTGTGAACTAATTTCATTAAATTATCAGCGAAGTCAAATGATGGCGACGACGAAATCCGAGGCAACCCATGAAAACAGAAACTAGTTTTCCGCGACAAAAAAAAAACGAAGTTATTGTGGTAAATCGATCTTTTGAAGGATCTACGAATCCTACAAATTTCTCCAATTCAACTTGATTTGATTTTACTACGGTTCGCTTCTCAAGGTATTGACAGAACCAGAACAGATGTGGAAGTCATACAATATTTAATTTTATTGAAGTATTGCAATTCACTTCAAATATATTAATTTTTATATGATGAATATTTGCTTTTAATATTTCACAACTTGCATCTTTGAGAGAAAAGGACCTAAGTGCAAATTTTTTCTGATAATGTAATACCACCATAATTAATACCACAGTATATATATAAATCTTAAGCCTATATGTGGAAACAAAGATGAAACTATATCTCTTCCCTTTTGCGTTCGTTGGCAGTCGTTTGTTTGTTATTTATCCACTTCCCTGGAGTTACGACGACTGTTGAGCACAATATTTTGTATACATTATACAGTTTTCTTTTCTTTTCTTTCATCTTTGTATTTAGATATTTGTTGATTTCAGGAGGGTTTTTTAGTGGGTATGGTCGAGATATTCGGCGAGTCCCACACACGGGGAAGAGTCACTACGGCTCTTCTCTATGGTGCGAAACTGCATTTTTCCCTACTTGCATGGGCTCTAATGACCTCGATGTTGACGATCCCTAAAGCCACCCCCCCCCAAAAAAAACAAAAAAAACACACACGCACACAATATTTTGTGCGGATCTACATTGACCTAAAGGTGTAAATGGCTCATTCAATTATTTACTTTATCATTGCATTAGAATTTAAAATAGATCAGCAATGTTTCAAGATAAATTTTAAATTCAAATTTATGAATCTGCACCTACGCCAGTGTTTCTCCATTGGTGTGAACTAATGTCCTCCAATGTTGATGAAAATTCATAATTTCGCATCAGTTATTTTGTTCTCCTGTGACTCGTCCAAAACAAAGTCGTATTCAGCAACTTAAGGTCCCAATCATGGAACTCTAGTATTACGATCCGCTTATTGGAAATGTTTGCTAATATTAACCACAATAGACTTTGAGGGAAAGTTTAAAAAATTCACTCGTCAATATTTAGAAGTTGATGTATTGGGTTAGTTTCCTATGTTGGTTCCTTTCTTTCACCCGTGAATCGATTCTATTTAATACGTTTCATGTGGAGATCTCTCTCAAGCTCGAATTGACGTGATCGCATCTTGCTTGACTGAAGAATCGGTCCCCTTCGTATATTCTTGAGTTCTCAGACTCTTCCCAAGAAGGCCGAGTAAACAGTTTACCCTCGTTCTCTCACCACGAATGTTTGTTAAAGCAGCTCTCCCCCTCTGTTACTTCTTTTTTCTTTTTTTTTGCATACAAATAACTTCTTCAGGGGAAAATGAGAAACGAGAAGTGGAGGAAATTGGTTTTGTGGTTAATACGGGCTTCTGAATAATAAGCAAGGTGTCTTTATAGCTCGCTTTTATGAGATCATTTTCTCTGAATTTCTCAGTGGTAATCCAATTACGTCTTTCGAGCGTGTAACCCTTAAGGGGACATTAAAAAGTGCCACTTCGTTTTAATTTATTGTGGATACAATTCCCGCTCAAAGTTTAATTTGAAAAGTTTCTTTATTTTTTTGCGTAACACATCATAATTGTTCTCTGATTTCAATGGCATATAGTCGGTTTCCAATTATAGATAGTTGTAGGGAACTAAAATACTTTTGTTTCGGACCATTTACAATTTTATAGGTTTATAACAGTCTGTTTCTGTTTGTTCAAAAATTTTATTAAGTTTAGTTTGTATACTATAGTTTGAGGAAAATGTAATTTCTTGTTTTCTTGAACTGTTGTTTTTGAACACCAATGATAACGTACTAAACGCCACCATCCGACGTGTTTCCTCTTATGAGCCATACAAAAAATTGTTTTCGGTTGCAGGAGTTGTATTCTGTTATTAGACGTTGCGTATTAATAAGTACAATTATTTAAGAGCAAATTGATCGTGAATGCGGTTTGTATTCATTTTACTTGCACGTCTGTAATTTTAGGGACGGAAGAACACGCGAACACCAGGTGGAAATATGTCGAGAATCGTACATCATTCTGGAACAATAGTTTTCATTTGTCACTATTACATAATATAGTTCAAATGTTTTGACTTTCGTTTGACATGGAACATTTCGTTTAAAGTAAAGGCAAACTGTGAGACACGTGCATGAATCTTGTTCAAATTCCTGCCCCTCCTCCATACTTCCGATAAAAAGAATACATGGTCTGTTAGTAGGGCATTCCGAGGTTCTGTTTACTCTTTCCCGTCTTGTGGCGGTTGTTACTTAATCACCTGAATCGGATTTCATTGTACTCCTTACAGTCATTAGTTCTTGTTTAAATATTTCTAACATTTTTATTTTTAATATCTGTTGTTTAAATTAAATATGTCTAGTTTCCTGTACGCATTCAGATAGTATTCTTGCTCATGTTCATACAGCTCGCATAGAACTCGGTCCCCTGTTTCGTCAGCTGCACCATAAGGTGTTTTTTATTTCCTTTCTTTCCCTGTTTTCATATTCCATTAAAAATTCTATTTACGTTCTATTTTACTCTCTAAATTCTATGTTCTGAATATGATTCTACCTCGCTCTTCTTCTTTAACTGTCTTTTCCATCTAGTTTGCCAACCATGCGTAAGTTCTCATGTTATTGCTTCCTTTTTGCACAATTGCCAAGATGTATTTATTGTTCAAAATGTTTATTTATCCCCATGTTGCCTTATTGTCAGTCATCGTGGTGGGTACTCGACCAGTGTGTATTTAGTGGCCTCTTTATTTGTCATTTATTTTTCTTTTATGTGAATTACGTTCTCGTTCTTGTGCTCGCAGGTGTGGACCCTGGAACCCAGCTCGCCGTCTGGCTCCGACTCGTGCATCTTCTTGCGCTCCCACTTGGGCAAGTACTTGGCCGTGGATTCGTTCGGCAACGTGACGTGCGAGGGCGAAGAGAAGGACCCTGGATCCAAGTTCCAGATCTCCGTGGCCGACGACAACACGGGACGCTGGGCCTTCCGCAATGTGACCCGCGGCTACTATTTGGGCGCGTCCGCCGACAAGCTGTGCTGCACTGCCAAGGTGCCCGGCGATGCCGAGTTTTGGCACGTGCATCTCGCAGCGCGCCCGCAGGTGAGGGGAACTTTTTTTTTTGTCATCGATAGTGGAGAGAGCATTTATTCGTCTAATTGGATCGACTATCGGGGATTTCTTAAGGGCGAAGTATTTGGTTCTTTTGGTGATTATAATGGATGCGATCCCTCTTAGACTTGTGAGTACTTATTGAAAGTAATAATAAGTAACAAGTATTGGGAAATCTAAACTGGTTTTATAAAAATAACTTTAAACTTTTTATGATGAAAAAAAATGTTTGACCTTAGACTCAAGCGGCTACAGGATCATGCTACGAACGTCATTTCAGAAAAATATCTCACTTTTTGGCGACATAATTATGAGAAAATATACTTGGTTTCTGCATGTTTGGGTGTGCGTAACATGAATATACTGAAAAAAAGAGGCAGTTCAGCTTCATTTGTGGATTGGAGAAATCATTCAACCAGTTTACTATCGAATTATAAAGTCATTTACATATAAATTTACTGGTCATCTTAGTGATCAAAATAAAATATTTAACGAATAAACTTAAAATTGTTCGTGCTTTGTTGATAGCTCTAATGTTTCTACGTCGTATAATTAGGGTTTAAACCGATCTTAGGCCAACATAACTTTGAAGTGAACATATATGAACCTTTATCACAACAGCTAAAATTTGGCACTCAAGTCCTCCAACATAGTGAGAAGATAATATTACTTTCTTAAATTTTTCATTTCACGTACCTTTCATTTTTGGTATTGTTTTCGGACCTTGGTATATTCTTTGTCCAAAATAAATAAAAATATAAACTTTTATACTGTCGTTATTATCGATGATTTTAAACTCGACGATTTTGAAGCATCAGCACAAGAAGCCAGGAGATATGATCAGCATAACCCTCAGAACGATTGGACTCTTGGTATGGCGTCGGTGCTTACTGTATACCGCGTTGGTCACTTGAGAGTTGCGCTCAATGTGAGATATAAATTAAAACCTGCCCACCTCGCCAACAAGCAACCCACTGAACCGAATTAAAGAATAAAATCATTCTTGATTTTAGAACTTAAATGGGGAATGTAAGAATGCGTCTCTATTATGGTGGTGCGACTTCCTGCGAATGAAACAAAGTGATCATATATTTGAAGGGACTGATTTTCCTAACCGCAGCCATCAATATTTTAATCTCGTTTATAATACAACCGTAAACCAGTTTGAGCGCAGTTCATAAATGAGCGTTTGGTGCAGAATGACTGAGTTGCAAGAAGGGTTGGAACGTCTCGTCGTGCGTGGGCGTTAAGTGGCCCGATTGCGGCCGTCGCTTTACGCGACCATTAAACTACTACAGACGCTTATCCTTCCCTTCCCCTTCCCCTCCCCTATCCTCACCCCCTTTCTCACCCGTCTCTCCTCTCACTCCATTGCTTCTGGAGTGGAGCACTCTTCAAACGTCCATCGAGACAAGCGTTGAATGACTGGACGCGAGGCGTAGCATGCATCTGCACTTAACATAAACAATGAGATAAATTTTCTATTACCTGTTGCCCATTGCAAAAACGACTGTGTGTGTTAGTGTATTTTTATTTTTAATATGCATGACCATAGAGGTATTTCAAGGGGTAAATTTTTTTTCTAGTACTTCCCCCCGGGTAGGGAGTGCCATTAAAATTGATCCTTGGGAAATGGATTTCGATGGACTTTACTCGTCCCTTTCCTGCAACTTTCTGGAGCCACACACGCTGAAGTTCACGCTGATGATGACATTGATAACATACGACTAAGTGCGACTCGTGCTGCATCGTTCTTATCTGAAACATCAACACACGATGAAAACATCCATGCGTCACAAGGAATTCGAACTCAGAATCCAGAGATGTTTACGAGTCGGCTGATATACGAAGCACAATACCAAATGTAATTATTGATAAGTAATTTTTACGGCCGCTCGGAAGTATGCGACCGAAAAGTTAAACGCCCATGGTTTTGCAATAAATGACATTTAATTTTTTGACGATTTTTCGACGCAAAAGCTTGAATTCGTGAAATTTACCCATAATTACATGATACTTGTTAAAGCAATAGGTAAGAAAAGAATTTGTCGGTGAACTCAGCTGAAAAAACATTGAGGGGGAACCCGCGCTGTCTCGCTCATCAGTACTTTGACGCTACCACTTCACTGTTATTGGTCTTATAACATTTCTTTTAACATCTATATTAAGCACCCACAATGCATTCACCCTTGCGAGCTTCAAAGGATCGTGGCAAGAAGTATACATCACGCGCACGGAACACTAGATGTTGTACGTTCCTGTCCGTGCTTGGAACACGGTTGTTAGTCACTTTTGTCGCTGGGTGTACAATCACCTTCAGGCTGAAGTCCTTGAGGAAAGAGAAACGCCAGTGAAGAAATTGTAATGAATTTCTCGTAATTCCCAAAGACAATACTAGCAGCTCCTCAAGGTACTATGAATGGATCACGTGAATAACTAAGCTATCCCAATAACTACGTAGCTGGTGCTCAGCTGGCTTCTGTTCCTCTTTTCTAGTCAACTGAAGAAGCCGGTGTCTTGCGAGTACTTGCGAGACAAGGGTATGAGAAACTACGCACTCAGAGGCGTAGGAATTGTTGGCGATTCTCTTTTTTTAAGGACTCTACTTCAGGCGTGCTGTTATTTGTCTGCTTCCCCTTGCGAATGGGAGCAGACGATCTTCGCGTGGGAGTCTTAATAAAACTTTGTTGCGTCTAACTGACGAGACTGCGAGATACGTTGTGTCTTCGTGTGTTCTTGGAAATTCAGGAGTGCAGGAGACGTGAACGTCATTGTTAGTCAAAGAAACGAAGTTTCATTGAATGAAAAAGTCATCGAACTTAAATACTGAATTGCTCAATACGTTGCTCGTTTTACCTCTTAACCACTTCTGAGGGACTTCCAAAGAATTTAAATTATTCGAAACACATAATATTTTCTGGTTTTGCTTGGAGATTCGTAGTAATAAATACAATATAGCCAGTTAAAACTAATAATTTCCGAACCTCTTGACATACCGTTACCTTATTTTCTTCAAAGAGGGTCCCGACAATGAGAATTTAGCTTTTAATATCATTTTAATTATTTACAAAATCGATGGTTCCTCAGCTTACGAACGAAGTGTAAACAATATAAATACTTAAGATTTCGTTTTTAATTTATTGAGGATACTGAAAAGATCTTTTTTTATAAATTTGATTTGAGTCCCTAACATTATTTCTAGCGTACGTCACCTTCCATCAACAAATCTATTGGCTCATTAACGGGAACTAATGTATTTCTCTTAATCTAATACCCACTTCACTTTTTTTTTTTACATGTAACATGATGTTCAATGAATATATTATCTTAAACTCTGATTTGCTATTGGTGACATTACGTAGGTCTACGACCAAGAAAATGGTATTTCCACGTACATTTTTGTTCGTACTGAAAAATTTTGAAAACATCCGGGACATCAGGTTTAACCACGAATCACAAAATTCTGGTTCTAATGAGTAATTTTTTGGCGCAAACAGTTTTTTTTTTACATTTAATCTAAACGTAATCTCTGAATTACTAACAGGCACGTTATTTTCATATTTCAGATGAAAAGTGTCAATCGAATCCCCACAATTCCGTAGTATTTATGTGCATCACTGACATAACGCGAACCAGGTCTTACTCAATACATGCTAGATAATTTGCTCACAGTGATATTAATAATACGGCTTGACAAAATTTTATCAAATTATTTTAATCTTTGAATGTACAGTTTTATAGCTTCAGCTGAATAATACGGGTTTTGACATAAGTGTACTTTTAAATTGAAACAGACACTTTATAAACTAACGTACTTGCTCTGAGTAGTGTGTTGATGTTCATCGAAATTTAAATGTCGTAAAAGTCAAATTTCTTCACTTCCTTTGCTGCATCTTACAAATATGTCGTAGTATGCAGTACTTAATGTGGTTGAATTCGCTGTAACGAAGAACTTGTTGCTACTTGTTTTCGCAGTTCACTTTGCGAGTCCCGTTAACACCTTCTACGCCGCGAGGTATTTGCACTAGGACGCGCTGCGTTTCGGAGATACACTGGTCACCTTATGCGTTTCGTGAGAAAGTCTGAAACTGTATTCCGTCGGAGAGTTTTGTGTCTGTGAGACACCAAGTTATTACCCTTTTTCTACAACAAGTAACGTGTCTACTCTTTTTCAGATCACTCACGTAATTCGTTCCGAGATGTCACGTATTTATAAATGTTTCGATAAATTCCCGCCTTTTTAGAGATATCAAAGGACTATTTTGTAATTGAGGTAGATCGTATTGGAATATTTTATTTATCTTGGATATAGTACGGTGCTTTTATGAAACTTTTCCTAAATAATTGTTTCAAACCAAACTCATATTTCAGAAAAAAAATCATCTGGTGCATTTATTCTGGAGGCGAATAGGGCAACCGAATTATTTAATAATGTTTTTGATGGATAGGAAAAACTAAATTGAGCTGAATTACTTTATACTTTTTTTCAATGTGAGTGCTAGAAAATTAGATGCACGAGTACACACATGTCAATGGTAAAACCTATTACAAAAGCTGACAACTGTGAAAAACTCGCAAAAAACAGATCTGTTCATGATTTCAAATTAATTGCTGCAGATCAATTCTATTTCTGTTGTCAAACTCATCGTATGAGAGATGGAATGTTCATCTTGTTCTCTACACGTTGCTTCTAAGTACTCGGCGCACTTTTCTTGTGGTAAGTGCTCTCCAAACACGAACATGGGCTGCGGAGAGCTACTGCCATGCGTTGATGACTCGGCGTCTTGCGCGAGAACGCGGAATTAACGCGGCTAGTCTAATTCACTTCAAACGTTTGTGTGGGCATCACATCGTATCGTGCGACAAAGACTTGTACATTGAAGGAGATCCAATGGAGATTCCTGACCGTGTTAGGTAGAATTTTAATTTTCTCTGCTAATTCTGTGGTTTGATTTTGATTAAACGTCATAAATCTAATTTAATTGATACATTGATAACCAATTATGGCATTTCGTTTTTGAAAGATATCATTCTGTAATAAGTATATTTTTGTTTTAATGTGTACGGTATCATTTATATTGTCTCGACCATATCGCAAGTTTCGGACGAATCAGAATAAAAAAGAAGACTTAACTTGTATTTTGATACTCGTCATTTTGGTAACTGTGTTGCAACGTAATTGAATCCAGATACATTTCCGTTCAGTATTTGCCGTAGACATATACAAAGGTGGATATAGTTTAGAATGTCGGTACAATGCAAAGAAGGCTATCGATGCAGTTTATTACTATGCGTGAAAAAAGGAGAGTATTACTCATAGATAGTATCGCACTCTATAAAAAATTTACTCTTGTTCAATCCACTGTTTTCTACCTTAATATTAGTACACAGTTTTGGTGCAGAAATGGTGAATCATGAAAAAATATTAATTCTGAACTAGTGAAAACATGAATGATTTTGATAATTAAAGAGAACCAGTTTCTCGTAGTTAGAATTCATCTTCAGCGAGAGCTAAGAGCGGCTGAAATGATTATGAGTAGTAAAAATATAATTCATGTAAAGAAAATTTGAGAGATGCAATATCATCTTACTCCATTGCGTGAACGCTTTCAAAAAACAATGAAGATTACAGAAATAACAAACTTATCCCAAAACTAAAATCATTGACTTTTTCAGAAATCTAACGTGAGCCTCTTGTTTTGAATATGAATTTTGAAGAGATTTAGTTGGTGTTTTTTTCTTCTCCTTTTTTTTCTTGGGGCTTTAGAGCTCGCCAACGTCAAGGTCATTAGAGCCCTTAAGTGTAAAAAACTACACTACCTCCTTTAGTAAAAGCCTGGCTAAGCCTCGACTGGATTTGGATTGTGTCTGCGTCGTAGATATTAATCTCCAAGACTGTACTGGCTATTCCTGACTGTTTCCGCCCTACAATATACTAATGAAAAAATGTCTGCCTATTGTCTGAATGAAATTGCCGTTTTCTTAATCATCGTATTTGTGAACTTGCGCAGGTGAACTTACGCTCCGTGGGTCGCAAGCGCTTCGCCCACCTGTCAGAGAACCTCGACGAGATCCACGTGGACGCCAACATCCCTTGGGGCGAAGACACGCTCTTCACACTCGAGTTCCGCGCCGACGACTCTGGCAAGTACGCTCTGCACACGTGCAACAACAAGTACCTGAGCCGCGAGGGCAAACTGGTGGACGAGTGCGGACCCAACTGCCTCTTCTCCGCCGAGTACCACGCGGGCCAGCTGGCTCTGCGCGACCGTTCGGGCGCCTACCTGTCGCCCATCGGCTCCAAGGCCGTGCTCAAGTCGCGCTCCACCACCGTCACCAAGGACGAGCTGTTCTCGCTGGAGGATTCTCTGCCGCAGGCCAGCTTCGTCGCCGCGCTCAACGCCCGCTACGTCTCCGTCAAGCAAGGTGAGCTACTCCACGCTCTTTACTGTTGTCGGGGCGTTCATCGAGCGTCCGTACCAGGATTCAGTCAAAAAGCATGTCAAACGACAAGCATGTCCTCACTTTTAGGGTGACGCAATTTTAGGGTGTTCAATACACCCACACGATGACAAAAATTATTTCACTGTGCAGCTCTTGATTCTATAGTGTGCATGGTCATAATTTTGTTTATATGTTCGCATTCCTCGTCTAAAAATAGGAAGTCACCCCGTTTGTCCCATAAGAGAGCATAGGTGCGAGTAGCAACTAATTGTTGTCGTTGCCTGGGAGATTTGGAGTCTGGTAAAGGCAGGGACCCAAAAAGCATTAGAATGAATTATTGTAACAAAACTCCAAAAAAAGCATGAATTTATTGTAACAAAACTCCAAATGAGGGTCAGGGGTTGATTGAAGATTTTTAGAACTACAATCAATTTTTAAAAAATAGTACTTCAAAGTCGTCTGATGAATCCTGTTAGTAATATTAATATTATGAACTTGATTCCGTCATTTAATATCTGATTGATGGAACACACAAAGAATGAAAAACAAATTGATTTCTAATTCCATAACTTAGTTTTATGAAAAATTAGTATCAGTTGCTAAAATGCAATAATTGAATAATTTTAAATATTATTCGTTATAATGAGGATTCGAACCCACGAACCAATCATTGTTGAAATGAAATTAAAAGTGTTCATCACATGGCGCATATTAAAGCTTAATGAAGATTATTTACACAATTATTAAATTTATTTATGGTTAACATAGAAATTATGATATTTCTTAAGCCGTTATCAAAAACGTACACGAGTAAAATATCAATCAAATTTACAACATACTTCGTTTAACTTTGACACCGAAGTTCAGATATCAATATCGGAAAGAAATATTAATTCAGTTCCTGATGAGATTTACATTCTAGATTGTAGAAATTCGGTTCTGGTCCAAAAAAATTAAAGGTTGTGTCTATTGTGGATCCGGTCAGGATCGCTGTAATAATTCGGTGGTATTAGTTTTTAGTCTCCGCCTTGGCCAAATAGTTTCGTCATTACACATTACTGGAATTATTGATGTATTATTGAGTTTTTGTCATTGTTTCTACGAAATGATAATTTACAAATTTTTAGAAAATTTCAGCATTTGTTGTAGAGGTTTCCTTCAGGTATGAAATCACAAAATGTATTCATCGAATTCGTCGGTGTCGACGTTGTGATGCCAATGCGCTAGAGCGGCGTAATTGTCCAAAGACAATAAAATATCCAAAGATTATTATAATTATGAGGAATTAAAATTCAGTTTTACCTAAGTTCCGTGAAATGCTTATTGCGAAAATGTTGCGTTTTTTCTCTAGATAAAATTTTATTAATCTGTTTTTAATGAAACCATTCCAGAAGCCGTGAACCATTAAGTCCTCCATAAAAACGTAACGCCATTTTAAACTATACGCTTCATAATTTTTATGTTTCACTCGAAGGCTCAGCGTGGAAACGAGAACTTGGCATTGTCAGAGGTCATAGAACTTCCGCTGATCAATCTGAATTCTAGTATTTCCTGTTCCAAAACAATATCTGAACCTACTTGGTGTTTTTCATCTAGTAGGTTGCTTAATTCATTTTTGGTGCTACATGAAGGGGATTGGTTTCCTTATTAATAGAAACTAATCAAACTGCTTATTAAGTGCCTGAAGAATTTTATTTAAATGCCACTAGATTTTATTCTTGTTTTTCGATGGTCGTCTTCACTGTTCGTCCGATATTTGAAGAGATGATTTGCGGTGAATTAATCGCTCCATATTATTGGAAAATAAATAAAGAACTAAACTTTGTTTTAAAAGTTGTGAGTATAAATTAATCACACAAAAATGAACAACGAAACGTTTAATTTACCTCGAAACTTGTCTTTCTAACGAGTAATTGGGAAACTAGACTCCCAATTCCAGAGAGTTGGCCTTTTCGTTCGAAATAGCTCTGTTATTCAATTTTTTTTTATTGAATGAGTGGGTAGTTGTGATAGGAATTTCGCGACGTTTGAGCAAAGTTTTTCGCATGAACGATTGAACGCAATCCTATGAATTAATGCGAAAATGATATTCGTAATAGTTTTATTCGAAGTATTATATCTGGATGACTTGTGATAACTATTTTTATGAAACTGGTCTCAGTTGTATCGAAAAAAATTGTCCTTTTTTTGCTGTAAAAAATGTGAATGGTAGGTTTGAGTGATTCTTGTTATTGTTTGAAAATATACATTTAAGTTTTTTAAGCGTGGGAACTTCAATGAACTTTCTTAGCCCCCAATTTTATAAGAATAGGGGTCATGCTGAACTCAACATGCGCACTGACGCAAATCGGAAAGCACGGGGAATACGCGCTAAAGTAATAATGCCATTTCGATTATCCGATCAATTGTGTGAATCTGTTTACATTGTACAGAGGACTTTATTACGAAAGAATAATACGACCAGTATTGATAGCGCAAAGACACCTATTATTTCGTCTGAGCTCAGAAGTGTACATGATTTTGTTTGTGTGATTAACATATCACAGGATTAACATTCCCCGGGTCCCTCCCTAATTTTTCTTGATGCAATGAACGTTATCTGTTTAAAATACAATTAATTGACCATTTGTTGATTGTCGACTTCATTTTGTTAACTAAACAAATTAACGACAATTTAAAGGCAATGAATTTAATGTTTAAAAAAACAATTCGAGGCAGTAGGACTGAGTTTCCACCAAAATAAATTTCTGCTATGTATTTTACGTATCATTAGGAGTGAATGACAGGGCTGAAGAGTTATTTAAAAATAACTAAAGCATGATTTCGCCTTTCGTCCCTGCCAAAGATTAAGGAACTGGTATGCAGTTGAAACGCCGCTTGACGCCTCGAATCTCTTACCGCTTTGGAGGAGAGGTACCACTAAAACGGGCGATGGTTCGTTGTTTCCGTTCACATTTCCTCACTCGTACTTCGATCGTCGCCCTCCCACCTCGCGCTCGCACGGGGCGTCGTTGCTTAGCGACGTTCCCTAGCCCTACGCCCAGAATAGCATGACGGCGACGGTTGGTCTGTCGTTTGGAAGACTGATGCGGAGTGTTCGCAAAAACAGGGCCTCTTACAGTTATTTATAGAGTTGACTGATACAGAGAAATGACCAACAATAATGATAATGGTTCTTGGAAACTAATTGCTTGGAATAAAGTCATTTTATTGTACGTAGATTTTTCATGGTTGATTAGCGGGAGAAAAATGACTTGTAGATTGATACTGAAGTTTCGTTTCGTACAAAATTTTCTCTGTATTTGCTGTGTGGGTGGTACTATTCAGGTATACCATACATGTGAGACTTTTTTTCCCCCTTCAATTTCTCAAAAAGCTTTGCTAGTCTTATCAGATAGAAGGCCAGTTTAGTTAGTCTCCCTGATAGAATTGATTTGCTTTCGGTACAACAGTAGTTACTAAATAACGACATGAAACCCATTCCATGCAGGTTACGATAACAATCAGTATTAGAAGGGCATAAGGTACGAATTAAATAGTCAAATAGTAGTAGTATTTATGTTTATATTATAAACGTTTAACTTAAACAACCTTTCATAGAAAATGAATATATTTAATAACACAACATTTCAGCCTCAATTTTGACCATCATGTGATTACATAAAGTATCCTAGTATCGTGATATGAATTATATTGTTATTATTTATAAAATGCAACAACAGAAATCAAATTCAGAAAACACAAAATATAATATAATATATTAAAAAATTATAATGAAAACTTTATGAAGTAAAATTTGTATAGTATGATAAAAAACTATGTATTCTTACTATTGCAGAAATTATGGTACCCTTTTATATCTTGCGTGAAGAAGTGTTTGAAAATAAAATGGGGTTAAACTGGGAGTAAATTTTAGTCGCATTTTATTTTCATTTACCCTCACTCCCACTCCCCAGCCTCAAAATAAAGACTAAACATGAAATTGGGACTCGAGCGCCCTGTTATCGTAATTGTTAATGTCGAAAGAGTTGGATGAAGCAAATTGTTCGATCGAACGCAAGCGAAGAGAGAGTGTTAATATTTCATTCATATTTTCATTGTTGCTTTAAAAGTTGTTAGTGAGGGACGTAATCGTGGACGCTTTTGCCACCGTGAATGGCAGTTGCAGTCACGCTCTTGAAATGCAAGCAGCATCAGCAACAGTTTCTCGCGCTGGCTTCGTTCGCTCGTGCGCCTTGCTCGGTCGTGTTGGATGCCCGCCGCTCCGCATCGCGCCGTCGCGAAGTGGCCCCGCCCTCCGCTCCGCCTCGCTCTTCGGCGGGCAGCTGCCACTAGAGCCCCTTTCTTCTCTTCCTAATGAAATGCACCGCGTCGCCGCTACTTTTCCCTTTGCTCCCCGTCCTCTGTTGCGTGCCTCGAACGAAGCGGCGACGTTTGTTGGGGGCGGTTTTCGTTTACATGAATGAGTCTTACGGTATGTTTATTCGGTTCGACTTCGCGTTTGATCTCGTTGCTTCGTTTGCTGTTCGGTGATTTACGTATTTAAAGAGTTGCAGAAATGGAATTAAATTTCAATATTGCTGTATAGTCTTCTAAATTATTCAGTGCATGTTACACAATGTATATTTAGAATTGAACAGTTTACACAGTTCTACCCTGAGATAACCAGGAACAGAAGCTTACGTTCGTGCACTTCACAACTCAAATCAATTCTCTTCTCTATCAACAGCCTTTATCCCTAGCTACCTACTGAATAGCAACATCTTTTTCGATATTCAGATGAAACGTCACTACAAATAAATCTCAAAGCCAAAACCCTCCTATGTAAGAATTGTGTACTTTTCTTTGTTTCAAATTAATGACTGAAATGGGATACACCACTCTTTCGAGAAAATGATAAACTGTAAAGCTCATGTTTTAGTTTCAGGTTTGAATTTTTTAAAGATGAAATTATTTTGTTTCGAATTAATTATTTGTTAAGTATTAATATTGTACTCATGATCCGCACACATTGTGCATTAAAAAGAAAAAAGCAGAATAAAAAGAAGCGCGCCAAAAGAGTCCTTGTGGATGCACGCTTCTTAAAAGCACTGTTTTAGAGCAGAAGAGATTATTTTTGTACTTTGTTGAGCTTTTCAACCTTAAGCGTCATGCTCTGTGAAGAAGATCTTTTTTTTCTGTTCTCGCCGTTTTTTTCTTTCTGTAACTTCAGACGTGTACGGACCCTTTCGCGAATAGACGCAGATGGCGGAAATGCTAATAGTTTCCAACGTGCTTGAAATGGTCTTCAACGTGGATTATGGTGTGGAACGAACTGATCATTAAATGACTATTTCCTACATTTTTCATCGTTATTCCTTTTTAGGGGACTATTTATATTCATGTTTGCTTCTCAAGATGACAATGGTGCTGAGATTGCAAAATATTGCAAGAATCACAAAATATAACTGTTCATCCATTAAAGGTCATAAGTCTTTAATTATTTACTTAATTTGCGAGAATGTCTTTGTGAAAGGAGAAAAGGAAATCTCTTTGTACAGTAATTTGTAAGGTGTAGATCAATTCACAAGGTTGTCTTGTGTTCATTCACATGTAATAATATGACCCCATCCAACATAATTCGCGGATGGAATGTGAATTATTTTCGGGTCACTGCTGGTAAAATGATTAAGGGCTAAGCTACAAAAAAGTGTTTTCAAAAGCGTGATTGTTCTTTCGAATTACTTTTCAAATTACGGAAGGTTGTTACCTATTGTACCTTGAGTACTTGTTTTTTTTATAAATATCATTGTTCTTTATGATGATGTAAAGACCAGGGAGTTTCTTGGCAAATATCACGGCCTGAGTGGCATACCTATGCGACATAAATCCATTCCTTTAATAGTTCTTGCGACTAGCGCTGCTTAAACTTAATCTTATTTTCAACAGTTTTAATATTACATCAATTTTTCGTCTACATGTTTATTTCTCAATTTAGCGTGAATGTAAAATTACCGTAACAGAAACACCGCCCCAAGGAGAGAGGAAGACGAAGAAAAATAAAGTGAGAAACTAAATAACCGTGCAGGAAATTCAAAAATCCTTTAGTAGACAGGAACATTAACTAAAAATATTCATTGTCTTTAAATTTGATAATTTTAGCTTTAGTACGATGAAGTATAAAGATAGTGCGAGATAATTGGCGTGGTCGAGGAGGGGACGGATGAAGTGGGTGAGAAGCCGCAAACTCAATGCAGCACGACGACCTCTCTTCGACCCCTGCTTGACCCTTGACGAAACCTGTTGCCTCCGTATTTGAGCTCCGTTACCTGTAACTGGAACCCAAAAGCTACCATTGATGGCGCTATTTTTCGCTGGGTCGACTGCATTTTGGCACTATGGCCTTTACGGGTTTAAGATCAATATTGTTCTTCAACGCATTACGAGATTTTCTTCTTGGAACAGACACTAATACTTCGCTTTTGAGCCGCCATCCTGTTCGAAGTTTTTTCCCTCAATAGCTTAAGGTACGGTTCCGGGATAGATCTTTTCGTGACTATCAACATGTTACTTTAAAATTCTTTCCTTCCCTCCCTCCTGTGTCAATATTTAATATAATGTCAATGAGACGTAATGTCAGAGTATCACTACTAATAATTTTATGTATTTGTTTATTTCCTATGTATTTCCTGGCATCGTCGCGCGACATTATAAAATACAGTCATTTATTCATTTACATAGAAGGAAACTGAATTCCCAAAAATAAGAGATTTTGTGTACCAAATTAACACATTGCCAGCCAGAAAGCCAAATAGAAGTCTTGAAAAGTGTTTATTGGATGTAATTGTGCCAAGAAAGGAAAAATGTTCACGAGTCTTCGATAGTTGCAATCATTTTCATATAAGGTCTCTCCATATGTTTGGAATGTTTCCGAGTGATTTCAAAAGCTATTGCGTTGCGATGTTTGTTAATGAACTTGAGGCTTTGCCATCCACATGAATGTTTTCATCAGTTTTTTTTCACTAATCAGCGTAAAGGTTTGCATTTTTCCCCTTTGAACTACTTGCTTCGAAAGGGACTTGACCTTTACAACTGTTATATTGAGATCAATCCCCAATATGACAGTTGTAAAGGTCAAGTCCCTTTCGAAGCAAGTAGTTCAAAGGGGAAAAAATGCAAACCAATGTAGAGATCAATCCCATGACATTGTTTTGTCATATATCGTTCACTAACATTTTATCCTGTATAATACCTACATGAAATATAACCATTATCTTAAGTTTTTAAGCTCCAGGATCGAATATGACTTTGATCATTTTCGTATTTCTGTTGTCAGCATTAGGGGTTGAAGGAAAGGCGATGTTGGTAATTTTTTTCTGTCAAGGTTTAGCTGAGGAGCTAAACTATATCAGAGGATTTTTAAATGTTTGCTCCGTACAAACACTTGTCCGGACGCTGCTGACTGCGGCGTTAAACTAGAACACTATCTGACATCGTTCTCACTGTGCCAGGACTTTATTCGGGACGGATGTCAGATTTGGAATAAATCGATTTAAAGAATGTTTTTATGTGGATATAAAGTAGGGTTTTGGGAAAGGAACATTTTTGTCCGAATTTTCGGACGGAAGTTAAAAATCGAATTGTCATTTGCACTAACATGCCACATTATTAAAACAATGGGAAATAATAATTTGACGAGGAATTGAAATGTTGATAGCTAATAATGTGATCATTGGCTGAAAAATATCGAAGGTTTATCGAATAGTAGGTAAATTTCATTCGTATTACTTAATGTCGTATGAAGCTCATGCTCCCGAACAAGAACGTGTAGCGATCGTCTCGATGTAGTCATCTGGTATCAGATCTTCCTCGTGGAGAATGCAATCTACGCTATACTCTGGTGCTGCAACGTTACACTCTGGTTTCCACGGGGCTTCCTCGCGTTCTTGTCATCTTTCCACAAACTCCCCGTTCGCGCCTCGCTGCGGCCACTTCCGTCCCATCATCTTCCCTATACCCTCCTTCCGCCGTGGGGGATGTGGAGGGTTTGGGAATTCTCGTGTGAAAAAAAGAACAGGTTGCTTCTTTTGGGAGCTGGCTTAGCTAGTGTGGGTGAGGATGTAAACTGGCGTTCTCCGTCCACGAAATCGGTGTTTCAAGTCGAACCTGAGGATTGTCAGTGCTTGATGATAATTGTACTCGGGAGTCATTTATCAACAACAAATTACGTGTAGTTTTCTGATTCTCGATGGAATTTCCTGTATAGGCGGACATTCCTGGGAAAGACAGTAATAAATGCGCTTTGCTATCAATTTTACTGGATGAAAGTGAATGCGGTTTCCTTTCATTATCATGTAATAGAATTGAAGGAAACCAATAATTATTTCGAATTCGTTAACACTGTCTTAATATACGTGTACTTCTTGCAAATTATTAAAAAATTCAGTTTGTTCACTTGTCTTCTTGACTGTTTATAACTCCCCTTCGCTCCGTGCATTTAGCGCTTCCGTCGGGAGCAAGATCGCGAAAGCGATTCTCCCAACGATATCTCGACTTCCTCCCGTCACAGTCTCATCTCTCAGCTGGCTGGCACCGCGGACTGAGACTCCCCACAACATTAGTGTGACGTGCGAAAAAAAAAGCTTCTCCAGAAGAAATGTTCACAAGGTTTCTACGCCGTTACCCTACGCCGGTTTTAGACACTTCTGTCAGCTTAACTTCCGTAAAACAAGGTGACAGGATTCCCGAGAATGAATGAGTGCAGGAATGAGGACGGGGTTTGTGCGAAAAACTGCTGCGTCGAGATGGGAGGAAGCTCGTGTGGTATCATAAAAGAACACTTAAATCTGTGTAATGTGAGTTTTTAATTGCTACCAACAAAGATGCGTCTTCTGACTAGTTCTGCAGGCGGAGTGGTATATATACTTCGAAAGATTCGCATCCTGAAAACGGTGGAAGACAATGAAAAAAAAAAATGAAACGCAAAAAATACGTTCTTTAAAGATCGGAAATTAATTTGACTGTCGATTTTTCTCTACTATAAATATAAATATAAATAAATAAATATAAATTTATTGTCAAAAAACAGTACAAACTGCGTATGACCACGTGGAGGGAAAAAAAACTAATTTACTCTCCGGAAGCAAGCAAGGGACCATCCCATCAATTCCGATCAAGGGCCCTAAGGCAGAGGCGGATTCAAAAAATTCAGCAAAAATTCCTAGATAAGATAAAAAGTTAGCTGCGAGTTATAATACTAATAGAATGTCAATATGTTTGTAATTTTAAGCAAAAAATTACATGTAAGTTATTATCGAACTATAGATTATTCTGAGTATAGTGCTTAAAAATTGAAATAACACTAAATTCACGATTTATTGCGAAGTAACAGAAACAGTATAAAATGCAGAAATTATTGAAGACAAATTTATTTTACTTTTAAGTACTATAAGTTGAAATTGTTGTTTTTCTCGTTCAGTGCATTTGTATTGTTTCAAAGCATCCGCAAACGTTTTGTTTCTAAATAGTGTTTGCGACTATATATTAGGTTAAATAAATAATGGAAGACTTACGACCGTTGCTTGACGAATAAAATATATTTTGAGAAAAGAGCTCACAACGTTTCGACTTCGTTTTAAGTCGTCGCCAGGTCGTAAGTCTTTTATCACTTATTTAATTAGATTATATAACGGACGTTAATTGTAGTAGAATCTACATTCTGTTATACATGTATACGTAATATAGAGATCTGATTTGGAAAAGATTTCCTGCGAGTTCAAACTAATGTAAACCCAACATTTTTAAAAGTAGAGCCTACTCATCCCTCTTTCTCACGAGTAGAGTCATGAACGTTGCATATCTTTTCTCCTAGTTCCGTGGACTGAATAGCTCCAATCCTGCGCCGAGCGTGATGCGTTTTTTGCGAGACGCATTGCGTACACGCGTGCGGACGCTGTGTTCGCGTGACCTTTTCCCATGGACAGAGGGTGAGCAAACAGAGTCGAGCCGCGTGGGAGTTTCTTGACTTTTTGAGAAGATAATGGTTCCCGTGCGTTGTTCATGTGTTGTCTCACTTTCACATGTGATACCAACAAAAAAAACCTAACCTATGAGATTCCTGATGGGTTGCTTCATAATTAAATCTTAATTTCTTAGATTAACCCTCATTAACTTAGATTAGCTGACAATATCCCTACGAATAGTAATTTTAGTGATTAGAGTCTAGAATTTAATCGATTCAAATGCCAGAGCTGCTGTGGACAGTGAACACATGAAAGAGAATTCGTACCAAGGATGGTGCGAATTTGACAGTTCTCCAAAATATTTTTTATAATATTGACGTAACTTTCAATGAATGAAAACAATAAATGAAGTAAATAAGAAATATCTTACACGTTCTTGTTAGTATTTTGCTATAGTAAATGTAGATGGTTTCTGCGGTGGTACAGTTTTGTTGCTTAGATTTCCACCTTTTGGCATTGTTACCCTCGTTCGCTGTAGAGTATAAAACACTTGTGCTTCCAATTCCTACCTGAGTACTTTCATCTTCTTATCCATTCTTCTGCTGGGTTTTTGTATCTAGGTATTCTCTTAAATTCGTGTCTCACGATCCCTTGGCATTGTGAGTATTTTTATCGGTCATTTATCGTATGTGAAGACGCCTCTTGAGCGAGAAGAGTCTCCCTACATGGTGGGCGGATGAATCGATAGAGGTGAGTAACGTCTTTTGCTGGCGTCAGGGGAAATTTCCTCGAGACGATCGATTCCTTCTCGGAATCATCGTTTCTGCTTCGATCGTAAAGATCTCAGCCAAGGAGAACTCTGCTGATGCGTTCCTCATCGCAACGAACTGCCGAGTTAAGGCCAACTTTAATGAGCACTTCATTTCAGTCATGGATTCTTTAATGTTCATTAAAGTTTCGTGTTCACTTCTCACGATTCTGTCAAGTTATTGCTCACATGTATTATCTTAACTTTGGCATGCGATTTCGTTGAACCTTTGTAAGTAACCGATACGAATGCAGTGAGGTATCATTCTCGTAATAGAAGAAGCAACAATGTTATGTCTACACAAGTCTCCTAAGATATTCCAGCTCTTATTTTTTCATATATATATTTGCTGTAATGTATAGATCTCGTTGCCTTAACGAATTTTGAAGAAAGAGGCCCTTCATTTTCTATTATTAGCATAATATTTGTATTTAGTTATCATAATTGTAATACAACATGTAGTAAAGTGATGTAATGATTAAATTGAATTCATAAAATTTCTTTCTCATATTCGGTGACAAAAATATGTCAATGCTGGTCGTTGGATAAGGAAGCATAGTGGTATGAATTTTGATGGAAACTGCTCGGAGAGTTAAAATCAATTTTTACTGAGATGTGTTATTCTTTTCGGTTTTGGCCATCTAGGACCGCATGAAGTAACCTCATGCATTCATCATCGTTCTTCTTTCTTTGATTTTCAGTAGTTCTTCATCCTGTCACTTTGCTCTTTCCTTCTTTCTTCTGTCCAGATGTAGTTCTTATTCTCTTCTCCTTATCCTGGAAACCCTCAAAGTTGTGCATCAACCTTCTGAACGTTGTTCTAACCTGTATTGCATCGTCTGTTATGCCAATCTCTGCCATATCTGATGGGTTATATTTCCAATTATTTCGAGATATATTCCGCAAAATGATTGTGGGAAGCATGATTCAATTTTTTTATTCGCTTTAATTTTAGATTCCTTGGGTTCATCTATTCAACAATTATTTAAGTACGAACATGAAGTAAGAACAGTCCTGATTATTTTTTCTAAATTG
This sequence comes from Laupala kohalensis, assembly GCA_002313205.1. NCBI lineage: Eukaryota > Metazoa > Arthropoda > Insecta > Orthoptera > Trigonidiidae > Laupala > Laupala kohalensis. The sequence continues at coordinate 170,770 of NNCF01127042.1, forward strand.
TTTTGCGCATTGCGATGCAATGTTACTTGCTTTTGCGCAGCTATACTGTTGACTTGACTATATTGGGTGACGACCTACGCTGAAGGTTTCATCTCTTTCCATTATCGTACCTATCATTAATCCTGTCTAATGAGAACTAGTGGAAGTAAAATGAATTGTTCAATTGCGCCATTCACTCTGAAAGGAACTGTTAATCAGAATTCGTTTTGGAGTCTATTACAGTCGTAATTGATCATTAAGAAACGAAATTAATGATTGCAATGTATCAATCTTTGAAGTGGGTAGGAAATACTTAAGCCGTACAATTTTATTTAAATACTACAGAATTATTCAACTATTCACCCGCGACCTATTGCTTGTGAAGTTATATCGTAAGTAGAGGATAGTTTAATGTTTTGTTGAAATACCGCCGATTCGTTATTGGACGGTTTGTATATTCAGTTCGTTTTGAAGTAATAGTTCTTTCTTATTCTTTGGAGCTCTTCCTTCTGATTTCTATTTGAGTAGAATGATGGAATATTCGTCTGTAATTTCCGGAAAAAGATTGAGTATCTTGTGAAACATTAATCCTGTGTTCATTTTGCATAATGATTCCAAATGCAGAACTTGATTGAGTGAAGCATTTACGAATGACCTTGGCTATTTACGGTCTGTCAACTCGCATTATGTGTATGAAACTGGTTTCATTAATGAATCCTGATGTAGTCAGAATCTCCTTATGGAGAACACGAGTCTTATCAAGTTTCCTATCATAATCTGAGTCTTTTTCCGACTCTGGATATCTAGATCCGAGTTCTGCGCACCAATAGCTCTTTGGATGTAAACATGTCAGCTTCCATTTGGCACTGATATGGCTCTTGGTGTTGTTTCTCGTAGAGCCCGTCGCGACGCATTCTCGTCGCGGAGGCAACATGTGGTGGCTGAGGCGGCGGAGCGACGGTCACCCACGCCGGCCGCTCACTTGACATTCAGACGGCGGCGTAAGCAAGTCGTCAGGGGGTGGGTTGGGAAGAAGGGAGGGAAACGTGCCTCATCGGCATTCACGTTATGTAAGGCGATGGCGACGGCGACGCTCAAGTGCGGGGCGGATCCCCTCTGAGTCATCGAGGCTCTTGGAGACTTCAGGGCTGCCCACCAGCCCAACATGGTGATAGCGGCATGGGACGATTGGGTTTCTTCATCGGTTTGTAGGAGCAGTCACTGGGGGGTGAAGATGTTGCCATATAAGCGGATTCCCAACAGATGTGTCATGTCTGCAGCAATGAAGGTAGATAAATATTTCATGTTCAGGTTACAGGAGATTGTGCTATGAGATATGTGAAGGGTTACCCATACCTGCCATTTTCTCCTATGCATATATTTGATCTTCACCCATAATATTTCAAAGGATAAGTGAAAGTTTTTTTATAGACATACGCTCTGTATGTTCCCTGAGGATAATGCATTGCTTTTTGGTTTGAATATCCAATAATAATAATAATAATAGATTTGGTTGTAAGCGTTTCGCGAAAATGTTGTTCCGATGTTTGGTTTCAAGCACACTTCAAAACTCTACGGAGAAAAGAAATCATTAGAAATCTATCATAGAGGCGTAGTTTATTCAGATAAAGTGTTATGGAACTACTGTGCAATTATTCATTGGCAAACTAAATAGAAACACAATCTGGTGTCAATATCCCATTTCAAGTCAACTATTGGTTTACCTAACAAATCAGGAAGATACTGGTATGCGAACATTGTATTTGGTGTGGTAATGATTTCTCGTAGTTGTCATTGTCGAGGATCTCATAAAGCGAGCGTATTATTTTCCATCCTCTTATCCAAGTATCTCGTTAGTCTAATAATGTGACTCCATTACGTCATTAATGTTAATTACATTTCGAAGTAGTATTCTTTAATTACTTTAAATTGATTGAAATTGAATGTAGCGTCATTTACGCGAACAATTGACTTGTTGTACGTACAAGTCGTGATAAGCTATGTTGTGCTAACGATATTTCTAATATCCAGTAAATCCTTTTAATGGCAAGTGGATCTATGAACTATGTCAACCAAAGCAGTCCTCCAAAGATGCTGTCTTCCAGAAGCTCGATTAAATCTCGTTGGCGTCGAAGAGAAATCGCCTTCGTGCAATTGCGGAATCTGCGTCCGCGTTATGCGCGCAAGGGAATGTCGCCTGAACAACACAAGCGAGTAGCGCATCGTGTCCTTCTCAGCCTTCTGTCGCAGCAACCGATGGCGTTTTCCCTCTGCTGCTACAGCCGCTGGAGCGACAACGGCGGCGGCGGCGCGATATCCGCCACATCCCCCCCTATGAAAAACTTCTCATCGCCCGAGAGTGAGTGACAGGTCGGCATCGGAGTCGGATGAAGCTGTAGACGCACGCGCGGTCGGTGACTGTAGAGAAGCCGAAGAAGTATTTTTTTTTCTTTTTTTGCCGCTACAATGTTGTGTGTTTGTAGGCTTCCGCGGTCAATGTCCATGTTGTTTGTTAAACACACTTCCTGTTCTGCCGCCTTGAATGTTTTCACCCACGTGCTTCGGTCTTTTTGCTGAATGTTCGTTTGTGAGTAAGCTCTACTCATGTTTCTGGTTTTGTCCCCGTCCTTAGTTTTCATTTGTCAATTTTTAAAGTGACTTTCAGAAATAATAGTAAATACACTATTGTTGTTTCAAATATTATTTTCGAAAACAATTTTTCTTAACGAACTCCGGCATTTGACTTGCAAAAAACACTACATTTTTTCCGTATCTTCTTTCTTTCTTTAGTTTTGTAACAGCGCAAGTGATTAGATCTATTTGGACGTAATATTTGACGGCAACGGACATTTCTTTATTTCTGCTCCCCTGGGTAGGTCAACATTAATTTTTTCATGGATAGCGCTCATTAAAATCAATAAAGTTCATTGATGGACCCGTTACGATGATTGCCAAAGATAATGCTCGTAGACGAAGAAAGATGTAGGTAGATATTGCTGTATGTCTGTTTCTTCTGCCTCCTTGACCTCGTCAATGCGACACGTTTTTAGGAGTTCCACACGCGCTGCAAAGAGGCCGCGCAACTATGTCACACTCGCTCTAGGTGTCCATGGACGGCAATTAAGTTCAATCGCCCCGAATGAACCTGTGTAAGATAATAAATGTTTCTTCTTTTTGTGGATCTGTGTAATTGGAACCTTGTCTTGAGAAACATCTTCCGAAAAAAAAAAAATGGGAACTCTTTTTAGAAGATGCGACACTGGTACTGCTTTATGGAACGCAATCATCCATGACTCATTGAATTTATAGTGCCAATTTTATTCATCATTTGTGGCGTAAAAAGGTGTTTACCTAAAGAACATTACGTGTAGTTATGAGATCCGGAGATTTTAATTGTTCCCTATAACGATAACGACAGAAGTCCTGGATAGTCAATGTACGGAAAATGATTCGTCACATATTTTCGAATCATAAGCGGTTTTGTTCGTTTCGCAAAGTTGGTAATTCCTGGAGGATCACATAATACTCCTTCGTGTACCGGACAAATAATTTGGAGGTCCTTGGACCTGGACGTAGGTGCTTGATTGTTACTGGCTTTCGTTTGAACGGTTCACTTTTGATAAACAAATTTTCTACGTTTTAGATCATATATTACTGAATTTTCTTCAAAATATGGAAATTATTGTTGTAAACGTACTGGAATGTCGAGTAAATAGACTTGTGAGGGTTGAAAGAAATTCTGTGTGTAGGTATTTTGTTTTCATTAATGTTATTTGTTACAGTGGTGAGTATTGTTTGAATGTAGCGTCGTAAAATACACATCTGTTTTTTTTTAAATTGGGGCTTTAGGGCTCGCCAACATCGAGGTCATTAGATTGCATCTATAAACTTATGTAAAAACTAGCTGATTACCCTGCATTGTCCGGGATTTTTCTTGACCCAATCTTATTTTACTGAGGGAAAAAATACTTTTACAGCATCCTAATTGTACAAATTCATAGTAATACAAATTTAATATAAAATGTGATAGTATACACCATTTTTGACTTTCGACTCCTGCAACAAGAATAAATAAAGCCTTCGATGAAACCTCTCTTGAGCAAGCGAAGTAAAGTTTTCCGTGAGAGAAACAAATCAATCAATGAGTCACCAATCAGTCTATAGCTGACCACTTCACCCTCAGGAGAGGTAGGGGAACTTAACCACCATATGTACTCAACGTACTGATACGTCATGAATTTCTTCAAATCTGTTTTGCGGTTTAGACGTGATCAGATGGCAAAAAGTCAGATGCACTTTCGCATTTATATATTAGTATGGATATCGGATGTTTTATGATACATTTTGTACCTTCGTTTCCTCTGTATATACGTTTGTTCGTGCAATTTCCACGAATGTTTGCATACCTTGTGGACAAAAGTCGCACTGCTGTTACAATAGCAGAAGCAGATAAATACCCACGTTAGTCGTGAACTATACGCACGTAGAGATTACCTTGGGCTGTCTACACACGTGTTACCGTGACTTCGACTCAACGATTGCGTGTGCTTTTCTGGAGACTTTTCTCCTTCGCGTCCCCTCAGAGTCTTCGTGCAGTCCTACTCGTGTCAGGAAGGAATTAATTTTTAATTGAATTAACATTTTGGGTTTTTTTTTGTACTAAAACAAATCACAAGATAACTTTCATACGGTACAATATCTGTTGTGTTCAGAACCTTTACCTGTTGAATTGGAATTTGGTTCTTACGTTTTAACATGTTACGAAAAGTGGGTTTTGAACCTTGTAAAAATAATAATTGTATCAAGCTTTTAATTTGAGATGACAGCTTTGTGCGCTTTACCTTTTGAGGACGGCTGTTCAAATCCTTTTTGTTGAGGAATGGACAGTCCGGTGGGGATGTGAAGCAGGTTTTCGTGATGTACTCCTTTTTCTCCTGCTATTCATCTCGTCATTCGACGCGTTTCAATTTAGAGAAATATGCAGAAGTGCATGATAGGAGTACCTGAGTTAAACTACTCCACACAAACTGTTAGTTAATATATAGTAAGTTGAGAAACTGTTGTAGATTGTGTAGATAAATGTGAATGATAGTGAATGTATTGTGAAATGATGTTCTCCCGACCAAAATACATGTGCATATCGCTGAATGTAACGCTGATCCCCAAAATAAGAGAAAGTAATATTAACACTTATTTTGTATCCAATCTATTAGAAATGAACAAATTAATTGTTGTGCGTAGAAGAAAGCTTCTTCGGTGTTTGACTTTCGTCTCTTTGTCTCTCTATGAAGCAGAAGCTCGCGCACGAGCGCCACGAGCCGATGTGTCAGAATACGAGTGAGACTTAACACAAGGGCGTACAAGGGGTCCGGTCGAGTTGTGTGCGTTGCTAGGGATTTAGGAGAAAGTGGAGGAAAGGGAGGTACTATCGACTTGGTCGTATAAAAGTTATTAGGGTCTAGTCACGTAGCTGATGTTATCGATTTTATTCCGAGTTTGTGACTATTAAATCTACCCTGCCACTCCCTTATATAATCCTACACACTTTTGACTATTGATGACTACTGACAATTATTTGATGGGTGTAAATAAAGCCTTCCGATTCGTCGTAACCACTTACCAAAAATGATTCCTCGCTACACATGTGATGAAAAAGGAAGATTCGATCCGGAAAATTGTATCACCCTACATTTTAATAATATATTGATATATTGTACTCATTGTGTTGAAGCAAAGACTTATTTTTTATTGTTTAAATCAATCATCTCCTGTATCCTTTAAGTAATGATGAAAAGTGTTTTGAAACGCGTTACTTAGTGTTATTGGCATGGAACAGGTTTAGAAATAACAAATCAGGTGTCGACGGTTCATTGTGCATTTAGATTCTTTGTAAAAGAAGTTTTAATTTGGACACAAGTGTCGAAATCTTTATCTCCTAAATTGCTAATTACCAATTAGCCCCTTAATTTCATTTTAAAAAATTATTTTTCTTTTTGAAGATACGCGAGAACAAAGATAATTTACCGAAGTATGAGCAAAATATGTTGAAAAATAACTCCATTAATTTACAATAATCACTGCCTTACTCAATGCGTGTTGCCAAGGTTATGTTAAAGTCATAGAATATGGCCAGAGTCACGCATGAATTCATTATCTAAGTAGTTATTTTAAATAAGGTGTAGTTAGGAATTCATGACTTAACATAAGTTTTAGTTTAATTTTAATGATTCCATTAATTTTACGAGAAGTTGTAGGTGGCGAAGTCTATGCCTTGGTTCCTCGAAGCCTAAATAACAATCATGGATAACAAGATAAGCCTTTAGTAACAGTTCTCAAAGCTTGTATCATTGCCTCTCTTTTCATTTCATTAATGCATTCGCGGAAACTGTTTGTATCTCTTCAGCAATGTGGGCGTCCATAATGCTTGAGGTATTTCCTTTTAAATCAGATTCATCCCATTACGTTGCGATGTATTGTTTCGTTTCTTTCTTGCGAGTTATCGGTGCTGGTCTGTCGGAGCTACTAAGATATGCGAACAGATAGCACCTGCTTCTTTTGTGACGTGATTGCTTTTGTGAGAGCGATTTTTAAAGAAGGGTGTGTTGCACGACTGACGAAGGGTTGGGGGGGGGCGAGGATTGAACGAGGTAAGTCTACATAGGCTTAGGAGGGGAAGGGAAGCATGGAATGGAAGGAGAGGTGCAAACCGCGTTCCTAGCAGCAACTCGAGAGCTCTATTCGCTGACGACAGTGTCGTGCGCGCTCGAGTGTAAGGCGCGTGTTTGCTCGACGGACCGCGCGTGCTGCGACGTGACCGCGTTCAGGAGGATCGTATGGTCGCAAGACACGCTCTTTTTTGAGGAAAGTGGAGGTCGCGCATTATTATGCTTCCATTTTTTGCACTCATGGGTTGCGTAACGAAGGATCTATGTATATTTCCAAACAAACATCTAATCAAAATCATTTATGTTCTTTTGATCTGACCGGGGAGCAAACCTGGGTACTTTAGCTTTACGCCCTCCGTCGCTGTCATGCTACATCGCGGTGTGATAAACCGCTATTTAAGAGATTGTGTTTTTAATTATCAATTTCATAATACGTCAAGCACCGTATTTTAGGTGCACTTTTAGACTGTTTAATAATAATAATAATAATAATAATAATAATAAATTTGCAGTTATAAATGCGTACGACCGCTTGGAGGACAAACTAATTTTCTCTAGGGAAGCAAGCAAGCAAGGAAGTATCCCTACAATTTCGATCAAGAGCCCTAAGGTAGAGACGGATTTAACATTTCAGCACACTTATGATATAATCCTAAAAAATAGTTCGCTACGTGTTATAATATTAAATAATTCCAACAAATTTGTATTTTAATGAAACGTAAAAATGTTATTGGCTTTTGAGATCAAGACGAAGTGTGTTTTGAGATCAAGACGAAGTGTGTTGTGTGTTCATATGCTGAGATATTTCTGGATTCAGAATGAATAGTAGTTGTAAACAGAGAGGACAAACTTTCAAAGTACACACTCGAGAAATGCGTTAAAGATTATATGGTCCGAGAGAAGCACATACTACACATGAGCCGGAAGACTTAGTTTTAAGTTTGCTTGCATTAAATGCTCTACGAGTTAACGGAAAGTTTCTGTAAACAATCTCTATGTATTCGTCCGAAATAGCCTTAGCTCCATGTGCATAATATATGCCGCGGAACCTTCAGGCCACTGTCGAAAGTTTTGGGAAGTTTAGTGGATTGGATGAAGATTAGAATGATCGTACTAGCTGGTCCATTCATTTTCTTTCAAGCTCACCTATAAACGTCGTAAATTGTAGACAATGGATGCAAATAACATATAGGAACGAACTAAGTATTCTCCTTGAATTCAAATATTTTTGTTATCTTTGTAAGAGTTTTATTTGGCGTGTTAGCTCTTGTATAATGCTACATAAAACAGGGCGATAAATATTTCTGGAGTACAGTAATATTCGTCTTTCCTATTTGTCCTTTTTAAACTTAGATGATATATAAATACGATTCTATTCACAGGTGTTACAACGAGATTATCTTTTTATCCGTGTGTTTTTCATTCATATATCCGTTAACTTCTGAGAATCGATATACATGTACATTTTGGTGTACTAATTTAATACAAAGTTCAGAAATTACCTTGCCAATTCTCGTTCCCTAATCTTCTGTGTTAGCTTTAGTAAAATTGCACTCAATCTTAAAATATTTCAACATTTTATCTTTTTTTCTTATTTATCGGCGTGTTCCATTGTAGTTTAATACGAAAAGCGAAAGCAAGTAACTTCCTTATTGATCTCGTTTTTTAATATTACACTGTTATTAAATTATTTCCAATAGCAGTAGTTAAAATATGCGCTGTTCCTCGTTTTGAGACAATGCAGCCTATCTGCATCTCGACCGTTAACGTACTGTTATTTGCTGCTAAGTTCACTTCTCGCTGTAAGAAGAAACATGTGCTAACACATTGCGCCATGTTTATTCTACAACGCAACTCCCAACACGACACAAATCTGTAAATACTTCGATCGTTTTATGCACACAGTTCCAGAATTTCAAACACTTCGGAGTACTTATTTACAGAAACAGCGAAGTGGATAACGGCAAGATAAAGCCGGCGCTTTGGAATGCTCAATAAGTGGATGAAATGGAAATAACGTCTGCATTCTTTATCCTTTCATCTGTTACATAGAATCGGAAGTGCGTTAAGTTTTGATTAATTTTTATGGCAGTTATTGGTGCTGATTTGACATGATTACCTATAAGAACAATGTAATGGTTGATATTGAATGATATTTTGATTGTGTAATGAATGAAATTAAAATTTCAGTATGTTAATATTCAACCATTACACGACGTTTGAACCCATCAACTACGGCGGGTGCTCGCGATATCTCTAAGGCCGGTAATAGTATTTATTATCTTAAAAAAAATGGTAAGGTTCGTGACCAGATATTTATTTCGGGAGGAACTCAAACTTTCCTTCGAGGGGTTATTGATGTTAACTTTTAAGTTATTAAAATGTTTTAAAATTGCTCAATTGTTCAATTCACTTTGTTTGCAAACCATAAATTTTCTATTGCTTGTAAACTAAATACATATTGCTAGATAGCAAATGATAAAAAAATATTCGAGAGTGGGGGGCGGTGGAAGCGAGGCACGGGAGCTACCCCCCAGCGAGGTAACCGGTTACGGGACATATTAAAAGATTACTGGGATTTAGATTGCATTATCTTTGTATTGATTCGACAATGTGCTCTAAGTTAAATTATGGTAGAAAATCCGTTCCATCGTAGCACGGGCAGAGTTCTAATCGTTTCTCTGAGCAGATGGATTCGTATATGCTGCTCCGTTGTTCTGTGTGAGGCTGAAGATCATAGGAGCAGCTGCGCGAGGCGAGGAACGACCCTGACTTTTTTTGTTGCGCTCCAAGTCGCGTGTGCCTGCGGGTATCCCCTGCAAACTTCAAGGGGGGTCGCGTCCCTCCCCCACAGCATTTCGAGGAGAGAGTGATCCTTTCTGCTTTAAATGAGAGCTTGCAGACAAACGAGTAATGTTTTTAGAGGTTCAGAAATTTCAAAAATTATTTTTTGTGTGCTATGTAGTGAGACTTATCGTACTTTGTTAAATCAGTTGCTGGTTTTAGCTTGACAATCTGAGCATTTGAGCAATTTAAATCTGTTATATTGCTGTATGAATATTTCGCTCTAACTGGGTATTTTAGGTCTTTTTCATTGCAATTTTTACGAATAAATAATATTTTCGCTTCTAACTATTATAATCTACAGTACGTGATCAGTGGCGGATTCAAGGGTACAGGGGGCACGATTATGTTAATCCTAAAACTTTTTTGTCTAATAATAAAAAACATTTTAAAATGTTGTTTTAATGTTTGTTAATAAAAATTGAAAAGTTAGTTATGTATGGGCATGCCTTAAATTGCAGTTTAAAGTTATTTTTCTTCAATTTTTTTTTCCTGTGGAGGAACTCTGACACCCTAGTATTTCGCGGTACAGGTCCCTCCAGATCAAATTAAATCCAGAATCTGCCACTGTGCGTACTCTCTACGATCCCCTTGAATCGTGGTACGTTCGTACGTCCGTCATTAGTTATCCATTTATAGACACCTTTGGTCCTTACCTGTTGTGGCAGAATGTTAATAAACTTCAGAGACTATATGTATCCTAGCGCGCGGATATATGACGTCGTGTTCTGTTATCGGCCAAAAAAAGACTTGTAGCGTGCGAGTAAACGCGTTCACGAGTTTCCGAGCGGCCCACTTCTCAACGGAGACCGCCCTCCACTGCAGGAATGCACATGCTTCACCTCGACGTGGCTGCACACTCGGGCAGGGCAGAGGCGGCGGCGTCAGCAGCGACAGCGGCTGTTAAGCGGCAACGACCTCCCGTAGGCGCTGTGTTTACATCGGTTCACCTGGTGTATTTTCTCTGCGCGTGAGTTGTGGAATGCGTCGGCTACTTTTAGGTTTCCGCGTACTCCTCGCAAATTAATGTATGTAAATATAATAAGTTTGTTCGGAGGTGTTTGAAATAGTGTCGAAATTGAGTATTGTACGTTTCTTTATTTCTTGTACAGAAAATAAGATATTTTACCGGAAAATTCGTTGGGCTCAGTTTTGTGAGGACACATTTGTAACTGTGCGACATTGAGAAAAAATTGTGTAATTTTTACAGTTACATTTCACTTTTGGACTGACTGTAAATATTTGTTTTACGGTGTAAAAGAGGTCTTGGGATACTTAGGAGTTATAATTACGTTTTTGAATTAACTAATTGTGGATATCTACTGCGTTTTGTCAAACAATCTATTTTTACTGTTACACGTTTTGTGTGTTTTGATGGAATTTTTTGTTAAGTACTCGTCATAGTAATTTATTAAAACTATTATTTATATTATTTCAGTTTATAAAACATGATCATATTTATGTGATTTAAAATAAATTTGGTTTTGTTTTCTTAAGTTTCTCTTTATTTACCACGGAACCATACTTTTTCTGCTTGAGTGTTTTGTTTGAATACGCGTGTTGTTTATCAACTCATTGTTTCAAGCTCATTGTTTATCGACTTTTTTCCTTTTTTATTCTAGTATTTCTCTTTAGTGACATAATCAAAATTGCTTTTAGAACCTTGAGTATAATTGGTTTTCGAAGTTGTACATTAACGTAAAACAATTATGACTTATCACCACATTCTACATCTATTTTTACTTCTTTCTCGGAACAAAAAGCTTTCTCGGTCGTAAGTATCCCGCAGACAGAAACTATACACTAATCAAACACAAGAATGTGTTGATAAATACATAAAATAAAATACGATAAGAAAAGAATCTGTGAAGTCTTTATTTATACAAACTATTGCAATATTTTTATAAAATATTACGTGAAAAAAGATAAAGAATAGGGAAATACGCTAAATATCTTAACAACTGCATCCGAGGGACGCGAGGTGTGACCGACCAAGACCGGATGGCACGTTCGCAGCACTTCCATCTCCTGTCGGCATCTCTGGGGGCGCTTCACCGCTGTCCATGATTTCACTCAGATCGCTATCTCTTCCAGTCGTTCTTCCGCTCCGCCTGACTCTGCTCCCCACATCCATGGAAAGCGAACCGCAACGGGTTGTGATGGGTAGCCACGAGAGATGAAAGTGCTGTTTTTGATTACTTTCTTTCCAATATTATTCAACTGATGCAACCAAGCATTCGGGAGTTTTCTGCCCATGACGTAGAAGACATTGGCGGACAGGACTAAAAACCTACTATTTCCAGAACGCCCGGCGACTTCAATAAATATATTTTGGTAATTAATATTGGTTTTTGACTACAAATAAAGCATCTCTTTAAAATATACTAAATATACATTATTTTTCAAAAAAAAAAAATTGTCAGAGATAATGTATTTCAACCAAGAACTAAATAATCTATTAATTGCTTAAATTGCTGATAGTGTGTTTTAAAAGCTAAACTCATATAAGCATGAATTGTTGGATCCATTTATGCAAATTTTAAAGGTTTAAGATACTCTCGAATTAGTATCAACTAATAAAGTCTGATTCTGTTAGCGTTTTTTTTTTTATTTCTTATGTCTTGCTATTGTAAGTGAAGAAGTGTTGTGTGATTTGTGTATTGAGATGGGTGAGAGGTTACCTTAGTCATTCTGCACACCATTTACTGATAAACCTGAGGAAGATTACGTTTGTAGTCAAACCGTCGGTTTGGTAGTTTAAATAAATTGGCCTTAACACATGTACTTTATTTTTATTATTGAAATTCCCATTTCTAAAAATATTCCTTGAATACAAAGCTGATTCCATATAAATCCGAATAAACGAAGTACACATGCGAGTTAGTATGGAATTTCCGGATATTTTTGTCGACTCCCTCTCTACGTGGGTGAGACGAGTGAGTGAATTGTGTTCCCCTCTTCAGCTTCCTTTTGGCCCCGTACTTCTCTAGTTCTTCCCGAGTCGTTATCTACCCCAGCTCTCCCTCTGCCAACCTCCGCTCGTTAATATCTCGACGCCTGCGCCGCGGGTCTCGGCGACGGGGCAGAGGGTGCAGTGGTTTCTTCACGAATTGACGACGTCGATTTGGGCTTGCGATGTGTTTCCAGTGGCATGTTAATCCTTCTTCAATTGGGTCCTTGGTGCATTGCTCTTTGGGGGATGATCTAAATGGAGTGTTGAAAAGTCGTGAGAAAAAAAGTTACATATACGTCCTTGATATTCCAATATCCTAATTTTTAGAGTATTCAACTGTTTCGTCATCTAATATATTTTTCTTTGATGATGTGGAATTTAACAATCCTGCTAGACAATTTTCGTTAATGTTTGTTTCATTAATTAAAAATTTATCGTAGTTTTTCATTTTTATGGTATTATTATTTTCCCATGTCGATTACCTCTGTGAAACAACTTCGTTTCATATGAAGAGTTTATGTGGGTATCATTGTGTCTAAAGGCTTTCGTTTCGGAGATAAACATGGGTGTACGTCTACATAGAGTAATCGTGGGTCAATGTTCATGTAAACAATTGTTATCTATTTCCTCTAATCGTTTTGTTGATACATTCTAGGATTAGTAAGTTTCCCCACAATATTCACAGAAATAGAATGAGGTCATTCGAAAGAGTGCAATGTGCTCTCTCCAGTATAATGTATAGAATTAGTATTGAAAGTTCATGTACGATTTATGTTGGGGAGAGGTTCTTTGATCGAATTGCCGGAGAAAAGATAACCTCTATTGTACAGCATTATGTTTCTTGACCGTTAATGATGAAATATAATGGCTTTGTTGTTAGTGATTTTAGTTTGGATGAAGAAAGCTGCTCAAAAATGTTCAAATTAGTTTCTATTCTAAAAAGTTTCATTTAGTCTAGAATTTCTTAAAATTACACTGCAAAATCGGAACACGAACTGTTATCTGTTATACTTATGAGTGGAATCGCGTAGTCAATTTTCTTTGGAGTTTGATACTGCCTCTGTCCGTAAAGCCTCGCAAAACATTAAAATATTTTCAGAAAAAATGTAAATTATACATAATAGATTTATACAAAAATGTTACTTCAATAATTATTGCGAATGTTACATACGTAAATATATATTTTTTTGGGAAATTGCATTACTGGTGGGAAAACACACTACTTCGCGATCATATATATTTACTGAAATTTTCCTTTGTTTTGATAGTCGGCAAACATATTAAGAATAAAGAATTCATTAAGATAAGTTTTTTATATGAGTAATTAACAATATTAATTAGTTTATTCTAAAGAGCAATAAATTAAGGCCATCGATAAAATTTCGTTTGTGCCTTTTACTTCATTACCTTCCTGTCTGTTTTGTGTTCGTATTGTTAAAGTTTTCTATGTATTGCGTGTGTTGGTATCATTGGTGGAGGACCCCCTGGACTGAGGACAGCTGTCTGCGAGTCTCTGCCTCACAAGATGTAGCCTACTACGTTGATTCAATGACTGTCCCAGTTCCCACTCACACGATTTGATAATGCTCATTCTCCGAAAGGGGAACGAGTTATAGCTGTCTCACGCATTTGGGATTTATGTTTCTCTAATCGTATAATACGCCGCTGATCCTCTTGAGTTGGATGCAAAGAGGATGTCGTTCTCTAAACCTGGAGGATACAGAAAGGTTCTATTATAAAGTCATATTTTATTCTGTATTATGATGCGTCAATATTTTTTTCTTGCAGTTTTACAATTTTAATTGAAGTTTACTGTAAAAACAAGAATTGCTTTTTGATGATTCTCAGTCCTTATAATACGTAAAACAAGTGAATTATCTTTTTCTTTTGTCCTTACTCATTCCTTCGATCGGTTGTTGTTCCGAAACTTCTTCAACATTTGTTAATCTACCAGACGATGAGATTATTGTTCTAAAACAAAAGACGTTTTTGACTTGTATGAAAATTTAAATATGTGCTATAACATAACTATTATAATTACTTGCCCTTTCAACAAAAAATCACGCTAAATTTGTCAGTCATTGAGAAAATTAATGTGTTTGTTAGTTCATCTTTTAATGAAGTTTGATAGTGGTGGGTGTACGTCAGAAAATTAGTGCCATGATCTTAATGAACCTTACCCTGGTGGAAAGGGAACTATTTAATCTTCAATTGGTAGAGACTCGTGATAATAATGGAACGAGACATATATGTATCGGACAGCTGTGTTCCACTTGACTCTTGTGTGTGATGCAGCTTCGTCGTTTCTCGTTGAAAGTTTCTGTTGATATTACTGTCAATGTCTTTCCGACCAGTCTTCTAACCTTGAAGCAGTAATCTTCATTGTTTGGAATGTTTGATACCAAAGGAATGTTCCACAGTTTGCAGTTACTCCCACGATGTATAACTTGCGGTGTTCGCAGAATCCTTTGCGAGGACTACCCGTGTATCTTGCTGCCCACTTATTAGCATACTATTCCAAAACTTTCACGGAAGATATAGTGCATATTCCAGCTACCTGTTAAATTTTATTAGTAGACTTATTACGATTATCTTTTTTTATTTACTGAAACTTTGCTTTTCGGATTCGGANCCTCTATCTCCTCCACCCCCTCTACCCACCTTCCCCAGCACACAGACACTCGTGCGTATGCTACTGATAAAAATGTATAGATAACTATTGTGTATCGGTTGAAATTTGCGGGTATTATTTTTAATGTTGTTTGCCGAGTGGTTGAACGTTTTTTTGTGTTACTTAAATACCCGCGTTGAAAGTACAAATGTATCGAAATATTTATAAAAGCAAGTGCTTTTTAGTGTCTTCCGTCTGTGCTTAATTTTTCATGGCTCTCCTCTGGCAGTTTTTCTTTCCTTCAAGTTTTTCAATGCACTTCTGCTGGAACATTCTCGGAGAGAGACCCGCTTTCTTCTCGTTCGACTAGACATTCTGAATTCGTTTCGGTGTGAAACAAGAAGTTTCTGTTGGTCATTAGTGCCACTGTGGTACATCTCTGTGTACCACAATAAGAAATGGCTGTTGTATTTAACGCGGATCTTCAAGGAGATGAATGTTTGATAAGGAGTACGTAACCGTTCAATAAAACTTTTTTTTCCCGCATCTCCTCTAAGAGTGGAACGCTCCATTGTGAGAGAATTCTCTACTTTTAAACGTGTTTCCTCAAATTCCTTTCATTGAAAATAGAACCCTTTCACACTATTGCTCCTTTGGAAATGGTTCAACTCAATTTCCGAGAAGTGCACCTTTCAATGAAAAGCGCGACGAACTCAATACACCAGCGTGTACAGCATTCTTTGCTTTCCTGGTTTGAAAGACAGTTTGTGACGGATTGGTTATTCTTTTCCGGGGAGTGATTTCTTTGGAGAAACCCTCGAAGGTAGTTGGCAATCAGTCTTTTCAGTCAAGGCTCAAATAAATTTCTTTGACTTAATACGGTTTTCTTTGTAAAGAAAACGTGTAATTTATTTATTCTTGAATGTATGAAACGGGTGATTATCGTGTGATAAATCAAAACAATCAAAATATTGCGTTGATAAGGGAGTTAGAAGTAACTGTGGATATGTTCAGTATTCAATTGTTCGAGATGGGATTTTCATATATCTTTTCCTTAAATTTATCCATTTTTACCTCCCCCCGTTCCACCACTTTACCCATTATTTCATGTTGAGTGAGTTTCTCTGTTTCCGGATTCAACTCTCCGCCTTGATCTGATGGGTTGTCTTTCTTGTGGCTAAGTAGATAGGCTGACTTAAATCAAGTAGTCCATAAAGCAGCTGTGCATCTGTTTCCAATCCAGTAATCCGCTTTTCAGCTTTCTCTTATCATCGAGCCTGTCTTCTTAATTTTACGATTTTTAACGATTTTTCAAATATAATTTAAAAGTCAAAACGTTTTAAATTATTTATTAGCACATTTTTTAACTAAAAGCAAACTTTTCAATTTAATAATTCCGAATTATTGTGTAACAATCCACTATGGTAGTGTTTGCAATGAGTTATTGCATCAATATTTCTTTTGCGAATTATTGCATTAATTTAGACTAATTCATATAGGTAGTTAACTGAATTTTAAATATCTTGAACGACCCTGTATGTATGTTGATTGAATTTTTATCAACGCTCACGACGTTTCGACACCTGTCACGACGTTTTCTGTCATCAGGTTGTAATAAATAAATGAAATGTGAAATTTAAATCGTTAATAAAAAAATTAGTCTACCTACAAAACTTTCTTTGATAATATTTAAATTGGAATATGGTAGTAGACGAGATAATGTTGTTAACTGAATTTCTCACTCCGACACGGAATGAATAGCGTCTGTATTATTTGGAAAAGAAACGTGAAATAATTGATTATTTATGTTGGGCGCCCGCGTGGGTCCGTCCCGTGTGCTGATACGTTTCAAGGCGTGGAAACTGCGAGGCAACGTTGGATCTGGAACTCAACGGTCTAATGCGCTCGGCAGTGGTGGCGTATAATGCATCGCGGTGGAACGGAGACATATCCTTCGGGAAGATGGGAAGTGTTTCGCTCTGAGATAGATGAGGGTAGTCTTTTTCAACAGTTCGGAGAATAATTTTTACTTTGCGAAAAATATCCCGGTTGTCTGTCGCAAATGTCCAGAGGGTATGTCAATTTGAATTGTCGGTGTATATCCTTACAAATTAAAGAGAATCTCCTATTTTCCCTTAATATCCAGATATCAAGGAATCATTTATGAGGGGTTCCTCAAGACAATTAATTAAAACATGATTTAATAGATCAATGGTGTATGAATCTCAATCTATGAATATGTATCGTTAAATAATGGAAAGAGTAGATGCAGAATGTAATAAGCTAGTGGCGAATCGAGGGGGGGGGGCTAACAGGGTAGGGATCTGGGTAGCATTTCTGTTTGAAAATCATGGTTTTTCAACACAAATGTTATAAATATTATCTTTTAAACAAAATACGTCACCTTCTCAAATGGATAATCAATAATTAACAATATTAAATAGCAACCAAATTTATTAATTGTAGCATAATATACCTTTGTCTGTTGAGAGTTCAGGTCCAATAACCCTCTTAACCTCCTCTCTCCCCATGGATCCGCCACTGATGAGCAATAAGATAGAGGAAATATAATTTTACTACCAAGTATTTGTACACATGTCTGCGACGATTAGACGATTAATGTGACTATGTAAAAATGTTTGGAAAGATGTGAAGAAACCCTGAAATTAGGTTAATTGAAGTGTTATAGATTCTGTGTGATATCTCTCAGTGCCATCGTAATCAGGAAATCCTTTCAGGTGGATGTATGTGTTGCGACGTATTTGTGTCCACCGGAAAGATCGGACCGCCGCCGCAAGGTCGACGTATCCGTCCGTAACCCTGAAAACTCGGATGCTGTCTGTGCACGGACGCGACGTTCGCTCTGGCCGTGGCCGCGGAGAAGGGCGGAGCCGGGGTCAAGTTCGGGGTCGAGCGCGCGGCCGATCGATAGGACGTCGCGCCCTGCCCGGGAGAGGGCAGTGCCCTCATCGGCCCCGTGAGCACAGCACCCCGCCGGCGCGGTTGCCACCCCCTTATCTGTACCCGTTGCGCAAGCGTATTTGGGATGCTGCATTGCGTCTCTCTCGAAAAAGAATTGAGGTGCAATGACCTGGACATGGCCTGTTGGTAAACAAGAGAAGTTGAAGAAGAATTATTTTCGTGCAATGAAACATTTAGTCAAAATGCAACTTATTTCAGTTGCTTTGAGACGGATTTCGTGTGTTCCGAATTGAACTACAGTGAGAGTTGATTTATAACTTCGTAGTTTTTCGAGACCAAACAATGGAAGACCGTTGGAGATATAACTGTGTATATAACAAAATAGGAGGTGAAATAGGTTCGTGAGTTTGTAAATGTTTTCAATTGTGGAAATGAATTAATTAAAATGGAGTTGCTAGAAGTTCTAGAGAGATTACAAACGTTTTATAATCTCTCCAGAGGTGTTTGAATGAACGTTGATGTATCAGCTACATATGTTTTTGGATGATCAGACCCGTAATACTCCGCGTCATATCATTATCCTATCGTTGTACTGGTTTATATTTTGACACGGAGACGTGAGAGTACTTGTACCAACACTAAAATATTCAGGGAATGTCTCCAAGTATTCTGAATGTGTTTGCAGTCATAAAATGTAATTTTAAGATTATAGCAGGACGGTATTATAAATCGTAATTTGTTACTTTTACCTCGTCGTTTTAGTTAATATATTGGTTGTGACGAAATTTGGAATATGAGGTTTTAGATAACGATTGTGAACGTAGTATCCGTATGGAAGGAAAAGTATTGAAACTTTTAACCGAATTCTCTCGTTTTGGTTAGATAGGGTTCCACTATCATTATTCTGTTTTTGATCTCAAGTTCTCATGTCACCGCACATCATTATTCTTCATCCATTTAAACACCCCTATCTTCTCAACCGTCCAGGGATGCCCATCCCCCCATACCAAATGTTCTATTCCTCATCCTCCCCCACTCAAAAAAATCTCATTATTGCCCCGAACCAGACAGCTTCCCTCCTCACACCTATATATTGTGTAGCTAAAAGTTATTGCTGGCAGAGTTTATTTTGACTAACCTGCCTCGAGTCCCGAAAAGAACATCAGCGAGGTGGGATTATATGAAATGTTCAAATCTCATGTTCTATAGATTAAAAGTATGACAATTTAACAATTTTTAATAAATTTCCCTTGTTCGATAAAAACAACTGCTCTTGAAACTTAGGAAATTTAGGAAAAAGCTCTTGAAACAATACCTTCTGTAGTCAGTGCTTGAGCTAAAGAAATATCGATAATGAATTGCGTATTAGTGTTGTTCAAAATCCTCCTCTAAAATTCTCTGTCGCAACTTGTGGTATGAACCCCTCCTTACCTTGCCTTCGTTGGACACCCCTACACCAACCTTCTCTCTCCACCCGAGTCCGTCTAGCGTTCGTTGTTCGCGACACGTCGTCTGGAATTCCATCCTCGTGCGTCAAGTGCGAATTCGACGCGCCCATAACGCATGCCCTCAGGTGTAGCGTACTCCGTAGTTATGGCTGTGGCCTCTTCTATAGCGTGTCACCCTTCACCCTTTCTCAACTTCGCGATACTTAACTTGGCATGGCCAAGGACGAGAAACTCCTGCACCGCTCTCCAACATTATTGTGCTGGCTACGGTATAAAATGCAACTAGCTAAACCGAATGATTTAAATTGAATGAAACAAATATTGTGTACGATAAGATGAACATTAATTTTTATTTAGCAAGCTATTTTGTTTACTTGGATCATATGGTAGATACTATCCCCCATCCTTAGCTAGCTGTAGGCAAGTTTCACTTTCGTATTTAGCATATAAACAGGACATCAGCGTAATGCACAGTGGACCACCACATAACTCATGTACAATCCCATTCTTTTGTTGTTTGGACTAGCATGGGTGGACGCGTCAGAGTTGTCAATTGTTAGGACTCAAGAAGTCAAACAACATCCTTTTCAAATAAATGAGTCAAGAAGCGTATTTTCTTAATGTAATTTTTAAATGCTGTTTTCCTCAGAAAAGAAAAGGTGAAAGATGAAACAATAGGAAATCATCAGCACATCCTTTAATCCGTCAGGTTGCGCAGAAAAAAAACTAAACATTTCTGGAACATTTGCGTTTTAATGTGTATGATGATAACTTCATTTTGTCTTTGGTGTAATACGTTTCATAAAATTTACATGCTCAATTATTTTAAGTATTTTATACGATCATCATTACACTGTCAGAAAAACAAAATAGAATGCTTATTTGCAACAAAACAAATATTTATTGCGTAATTGTATTTTCTCAGTTTTTTATATATTTCTTAGTATATCCCGCATCCCCTCGTCGTGTCATCCATGTTTCGGTGGTGGCGTGTGTTGCAACGATCGGAAGAGATAACGTAATGTCGTAAACAATCGTGGCCGCATCTTCGTCATTCGTTTTGACTGCCACATAAAAGTTATTTTGAAATGAAAATTCAAGCAAGCAATTTGGTAGTTACGCTGTTCTAACCCCCAGAATCGTATTAGAGGGCTGTCAAAGTGAATGACCGCGTTGAATGTATATGTGCGGGAGTACATTTCCTCGCGATGTTTGGAATGGGTCATTGACTGAAATCACGATCCAGAGGTTATGACCTTAAGATCTTTACTACAAAACGATTCTTGCTATAGTGAGCACTGTATATTTTGTAGGAAATGACCTCATGCTAAGGGATTTTAAAAATATTTAAAAAAACATTATGGGCGCTCAATTATATCGCAGATGATAAAGAAATGGTCGACTCTCTACAGATTTATACTTCAAACTTTTTATAGAATTAAAATTAAGTTGGCGTATGAATTTTAAAAAAATATTGTTTTTTATCGTTAGCTAATTGTATTGCCAAACTGGATTACCCAGGAGTACTTCGTAACCTGTTTTTTATTATTATTTTTTGCTGGTGTATTGATTAGCATAAATTCGCTATTTCTATATTTGTATCTTCAACATTTATTTGCTGCAGAACTTAAAGTGAGATGGATAAGTAATACCAAAGTTGGACCGTGATTAAACGTGTTGCTCATGATGTTTCTGAACTCGTTCTTATTGTTTATGCTATCGCCGGAAGTTTGGGGCCGGCTAAACTCTTTTTCCGGTCTCTTGCACTTCCCATTGCGAATACACTTTTACGACTAGTTCGTTCTTCTGCGAGAGACATGCGCGTTGGTAAGTATCACGCGATACACGCCGAATAGTAGATCCTCGAATCTTATTGGATGGATATTATGTACCCAATGCAATGTATTTACATTGCACCCTACTGGAAGGGTATTATATACACTACTATTATTTCTCACACCAAAATTTTCATTCTTTATATATCACGTATTTTTCTTTGTTTCAGGTGACTTAACATTTTTTTTTCATTTCCTTTTATTGGTTCAGTAATTGCTTTGTTCCAACCTTTTTTGTTTTGCTATAAGATACTACTTCTATGAATTTTTTTTTTCTTTCTTCTACGTCGTCTGTATTTTAAGCACTACTAGTTTTTCCTATTATTTTTGGCGTGGAACATTTTAATGAATGTGTCCTTCCGCAACTGGAAGGTAATTGAAACTTATTACTAGGTAATTGGAGCTCTTGTAGAGTGTAATTTTTGCGACCACAAACTTACGGAGGGGAATAATTAGGATACGAGAAGACAACTTTTCTCCCTGTATGTGATCATTTCTCCATTTAAGATCCGGTATAATGACATGGCTGCACGAAGTGGTAATGTGGACTTGACCTCTCTTTCACCTTTGTGATCTTCTCTTTTGACCAGAAATATCTTTTACGTTAAGGCATCTATATCACCGTGGCTCGAAGGCTGGTGAGGCCGTTTGTTTTTACTCGTAACTCAACATCCAAACTGAATCCGAAGCCTACTTAATCCTCTGCAAAATGAGAACCGGATCTATATACATGGGGACAAAACGAGCGGAGTGTGATGCTGGCAAAATCATCATCTTGAATGCAGATCGCAAAGTCATGGAGCTCCACCTCTTGCAAACTCCACAGGGTCCGTTCAGACCTGTTAACGGGGGCTTGCCCTCCCCCCGTCTTTTTTACGTATTTTTAGGAGTGCATGTGTTGATAAGGATTTGATGACATGAGTGACGCCTCTGTGGTTAGTCAATGACATGCGGCTCGACGTATGGCGAACTTCATGGGGAAGCTTAAACTTCTTGCCGCCTCTTCCGGGTGCGTAAGAACTCTTTCTCTGAGAGACAAGACGCAGAGTACTGTTTGAAGGACAAAAGGGGTGCCAAGAAGGAAATGAAATATCTTAAACTGAATGGTTACAGTCGAATGATTTCGCTCTGTTATATGGTAGATGTAAGAGTTAGTATTGTTTTATATTTGAGAACAATGTGAAGAAATATTTTTTTTGTTTTGCTTTTTTATTATCAAATGGAAAAAAAAATCATATGCATATTATCCATATGTTATTGTGAGGTCTCTTAACCAGCTGAATTAAAAAACTGCCCGAATATAAGTTTTAATTATAAGATCTGTGTTCTCGTGGGCGGAACAGATAAATTATTTCTTACTCTAACGTGTATAAGAGTTTGATAAATATTCTCCATAAAACGTTCCTGTGTAAGAGATATAGCAATATGATTTGAAAAGAGGGAACCTTTGTTCAAAATTTTTAAAAAAACTACAAATTTTCTGAAATTGTGAAGTTTAATGAACAAACATCTTTGAAAGTACCGACGTCACAATCACCCATGAAGTTTACTCAATTTCTCACGTTATTTACTCGAAACATTCTCAGTAAGGCAGGTGTATATTTGTTAATCCAAGGAAGCTAGTAGTAAATGTGGCGTCTGTAAAAATTCAAATATTATTTTAGCCACACAGTAATGCCGTTCATAAAAATCATTTTTTTAAGAAAATGTATTAATTTACCATGAAAGTATAAAAAGTAGAGTGGTTCTTAATATTGAACCTATTCAATTGATTCAGTTGTGTTGTGAAGTTAAATTTTTGTTACATATTTAATTTATGATGTATAATGTCACTAATAAAGTTCCAAAATTTATTACTTCTACAAATAGAAATCATTAACCAAGAAATAATTTTAACTCTTAGAATGTGATGTCAAACAACTCCTCTGCCAATCAGTGAGATCACGTGAAGTAAGTGGTAATTATATCTGAGGAGAATTATTACATTTCATACGTTCTGCCCATGGGCACGAGAACGCACGCTAAATCCTCCTCTGATCAATTAGTGGAAGAGCCTCAGCGTGAATTTCTCTCTCTTCGACGTACGCCAGAGCACCGGAAGATGTTGCGCGTGGAGCGTCTTTAGTGAGCGTTTCTCGTTTCCGCATCCTTCGCCGTTCGCCGAGGGCGATGGCCCAATTATGTGCGGACACGGCACGACACGACACGCGCCAGCCGCGGCGCGCTGAACTTCCTCACTATGGCGTTGTTTATGCTTAACGTGGATTGCGTGATGAGAACGCGTGCAACTGTACGCCGAAGCGTCGGAAGTGGACGGTTTCCCCCATTCGTTTTAAACGAAGCCTTTAGAATGAAATGTAATGAAGAGACTGTCGAAAAATTTTGAGTTTATTTTCGCTTTCATACGTTTTTTAATTATTATTTTTTTGTATGTTTTTATCAGCGATTCGTACAAAAATGACCAAATTAAAGAAAGAACCTCGAACTTATCCCCCTCTAACTCAATAAAGCTGAAGTTTAAACGGGAACGACCGTTATTTAAAGTATCTATTATTATGATTTTCATTTAATTCACCTTTTAATTGGTTTGTATAAATGCTTGTTTCTAACAAATATAATATCGATTCAATTATGAGAACTAAGCGTGTGGAACTTGTCTCACGTCACAAACGCGTGTGGAGGGATTTGTTTGTATCGTTCTTTTTAAACTTAGTTAGATCATCGAATGTCTATATTTATCCTTGACGTATCCTGGAATTCGGGGAGTTCTTCCGTCTTCTTGTAGATGTGCTTTATTAAAAATCTCTAAAAGCTCTTAGAATAAAGTCGTGGAAAGAACTTCCTGCTAACCAATCATTTATCTACCTAGTGATTCTAATTTCTTTAAGTTTGGATAATTATTTGCAAATGTCTGGAGCTTGTAAAATTATTCATTGAGAAGCGAATGTAGTTTACACGGACCGATTCAGAAAGACAAAAATTTCAACCTGGTTAGAGGTGGACTATAACTGCACCCTTTATGTTAAAATGAAAGAACAGGTCATCCATAAAATACGTTCACTTTGAGGGGCAGAGGGGAGGTCACAAAGATTTGTTCATTCATGGAGTTACACGTTACTCGTACATTCAAGATCACACAAATTACAATATCCATATATTCTTTTTCCAACATTAAACAAAAGGAAATCAAATTCTTTCACGAAATACCATATGATTATTGTTGCCCTTCAGTGAAGATAGATTTAGAAAGAAAAAACGCAAGAAATGCAAATTTGGCGAGCAATGCCAGTTCGAATTGCAGCTAGACTGCAGCGCAAATTGTTTGTAATTATTTCAAAAAAAAAAAATGAAGACGCTGAATGGTTTGAAGAGGACATGATAGCCTTCATTCAGAGTTGAATATCGAAAAAAAAAGAGCAATCAGCTCCTACAATGTCTATAGATCAACATTTCACATCATCGTGGAAGTGATAGAGAATCTTAATTTTTTAAAGTGAAAATAGGTACCAATTATATTGAATCGGTTTCCAAATCATATTTATATTTAAACATTACTTATATTTCAACAACAAAATTGTATCTTTATTTTTCTCAAAACCAGGGGGGTACTTGATAAATTTGAGACGTTCACCGGTGAGAAGGAGCTCGTCCGTGTAACATGTTGCGAAGGGGGGAAAAGGGGGTCAAAAATTGCCTATTTTGGGGATCGTATTTTATAGGTGACCACTAAAGAACATCGCCTGCTCGTTTTCCTTCAGTCTAAAAATAATTCCATTCCTGTACGTAGTATATACGCGGAACGAAAAGAGGCGAGCAAATTTCAATTCGTACTGATTTATTTGAAGCAACGCTATAAACATCTAACGATGTGAAGAAACCACATCTTTGAATCTTACGCCCTTTTTAGTGGTTTAAACTACGTACACGTATTGACTTTCTCCGGCTCCTCTCGCCCTCTCCATCATTCGAGCTGGAGGGAAATCCTTTCCCAATCCGAGTATCAAGAGAGGAAAAAGAGCCTATCTGATGCGAGAGACTGTTGCAGAGAACGCCGTGTAATTGGTATGGTGGTAATAAGCAGCGCGTGACTTCCGCAGCCCGCAGGTCCACCTCTTCTCCCGCGTCCTCCCTCTTGCATCCGTCCGTGAGAGTCCCGTCGGGAGTAGCCAAACGCTTGCTTACTTTTCGAATCCCACTCGAATTTGAAGTTTTGAATCCTTGTACAGTGTTGTTGTATTCTTTTGAATGTATTTTAATTCAAAAATTTTAACAGATATTAACACAATTTTAAACTTTTCTGGGTCTCAAAAAGGAAGAGCGTTATCGATCTGTGTGTGTGTAAACAAAAAACAAACAANGTGTAAACAAAAAACAAGTAGTTACACTGTCCTTCCACGTAACAACATATCATTTAAATCTCTGGCTGAAGTTTTTATTACATTTGGGTTACTGAAATATTATTTTACTGGATAGCACCTCAAAATTATTGATTCGCTAAACATTTTAGTTGCCTTATTACAATTTCGAAATTTTGTATTAAACTTTTTTTACGCTTTAACACCATTTATGCTTGGATTGTGCCCGTATTAAAGTGTTATAGTTTACCATTATATGAATGACAACCATGTCTTCAGAATTACGAGAAAGTCATGGAAGATCCCTGCGATTTGTGTCAGGGGAAACAAATAACTTTCAAACAGTCGTTCGCTCAATTTTTTATATAAATATAAATTTGATTATACAAATTGTATAGAAAATCTGTCACAAATTGATAAGATTTTCGTCAGGAATGTTTATACTGTGAAATATTTATTTACCTTCAATTAATACTAGAAGAAGAACATTTTCCGTTTATTGATTATACTTATTCCTAAATTAAACAAACGACTGCGAATGGAATATTACTGCATACTAGTAATTTATATTGACTGCTTTAGAATCTAGCGTCAAGAGCGATTCACCATCTGTAAGATGTTTGCCTGCTCATGATCCATCGCGATGCGTTGCTTGTCACCGACAGGAAGGTGCGAGGTGTAGCGGATGGATCTCCGACGGCACCATTTTTTCTCTGGAGGACGCGTGGCCGCGAATACGACTTCGGGCCTCATTGCGATGCGGGAGCACTCACGTCTGTGACAGGGGTTCAACGCTGTGTTGAGAGTAGAGATCAGGCCGTTGCAGGAAAGAATAAAGAGATTCGTTCTCTGATAATGTTCTTGCTTATCTCTTAAGATCGCGGTAATGTCTTACAATATAGTTGTTCTTTCACAGATAGTGTTCTTCATTTTTTTGTGGGGGTATTATATGATTTCTCGATTCTAATTGCTTTACATATTGATCTATCAAATTAAATATCTTGGTATTCACTTAATACTTTAATATCTGCTTTATTATTACTTAAAACAAAAGCCTAATTGAAAATATCTTTAGGATGGATTAAGGGATGGGAATAAAGATAAGGGTATGTGTTCCAAGTACAAAGTAATATTGGAAAGTTAACTACTATATTAACAATTTTCGCACGTAATAAAACCGAATTACGCGGATTTTCCCCCCTGCTGCTATGACGTTTCCCTGAGGGACGCCAAGCACGAAAATCTAAACCGCGCGCATTGCTTCGCAGCTGGGAAAGCGTGCGTCTAAGCGCTAAACATCGATGGGAGAAAACTCGACGTAACCGCAAGCGCAGAAGATGGAAAGGAGACTTCGGAAGGTTGCTTGTGGGCGGAGCAGAGCGAAGCCTCGAGATAGTAATCTGCGGTCTCCGAGCCTGCTAAGAGGAGAATGACAATAGTTCCCTTACTCGCTCTCATCTGGGCTTTCATACTTCGTTGAACGAATCGATAGCGTCGTGTATGTAACTAAATAATGAGTCGTCGATCTACCATTGGATTTGTGGTCCTGTGCGGAAATTGAATCGATGCGGTATCTGAATGTTACGTCGGTGTAACTTGTGAATAGAATGATGTGTAACATTGCTTGTTTTCGATATTAATTAAACAAAGTTTCTTCTGTGGTAGAAGTACGTTCTTCTTACATCCGCAAGAACCATTAATTCTTAATCTTAATTTAATCTCTTCTATAAATTTTGTGTGAATATAAAGACTTTGTATGTGCATCTGTATATCATCGTCCAATATGAAATCGAAAATACGCTTAAGATGTTCTGAACCTCAGTTAGTGAAAAGCGACTGTTAGTACTAAACCTAGCTCCTGAGATCATCGTTGCAAGGGATAAGGGATGAAGGATACCTCCAAGCGCCGTAGTGACACCGGAAGTTGACGATGGCGGCATTACGACGTGCCATGAAATGTGAATGAAGTCTCCAACGACTTCCAAAAAACACGTTTTCTTCCGTGGCCTTCGTTTATGTCACTGGATAATGTTGGTATAAATACAATAATCAACATAAGTAATAGCTTACGGGATTGTTTCGATGTAAGTAAAAGAAAATGGCTAATTCAGCTATATCAATTGTTTATGATAATTTTTTTAAAGAAAAAAAGAATGATTTTCTGAAAGTGCTATTCATGGTATAGATTTGTAAACTTTTTTTATTCGAAGCTGTTCAACTGAAAAAGAAATTAATTTCATCTTTTAGGTGAGCTACCAGGTCTTGTTTTTATTAAATATTTTTTGTTGGTAATGTGGCTTTCTATAGTTACGTGGGACTAGCTTGAATATCTTTAATGATTTTAACATTGGATTCTTATAAAACAGTGTGTCTATGCGACCTTAATTCTAATAGTGTGACCTGAAATAAATCTATTTATAGTCTTATTTTGTAGTAAAATTAAATTTTGATTTGAGTTTACTTTCTTAGTTGCACAATACTAGTACTGTTGTCTATTTCATAAAGATTACTCGTGGACATGAAATAGCTTTAAAGTACATTTAGAATTACATGTTCTGCGTCAGCAAGTTATTAACGAGAAAGTTTCGTTTGTCATGAATCGTCATTAAATCTTTTAACTACGTTTTCCGCCAATGCAAAACCGCCGCTCTCCACATTTTCCAAGTTAATTTGCCATAATAAAATATTTCTGGATGATTTCTAGTTTTCTGTGTAATTCTCCATTTAAACCTTCGGCTGCGACTCCGACTGGCGGCGTCATTCTCACCGTTTATGTCTCGTTTCTTCTTCGCACAATGACTTCCCGCGGGAAGATAAGAAAAAAAAGGTTGCTTTATGATGCGGAGTGTTCTCAGCACTCTATTGCACCTTTCGGAATGCTGAGAGCTTCTGAATGTTGTTTCGGCTAATGGACGGCCAGGCCACTACGGAAATTGGTGCTCGCTTGCATCGTTCTCTCTCCAAGATACGTGCATGCTTCTTAATGGAACGTCTTTGAAACATTGAAACTTAATACAGCATTGGAAGCCTTCATAGGTTGGATGCCTTCTTCAGTAATTTGAACAGGCTAGGATTTTTACTGAGCTGACAGGTGTGTGATTATCTTATGAAACAAATGTTCCACGTATTAAATCTCTCAAATTTCTAATCTCTTGGAAAATGTAATTGTCTGTGGAGTTTACCTATCCCTAAAAAAGCCGACTCTTGAGAGAACAAGTTTTTGACACATTCTACTGCCATTAACGTCCATTATATAATCAAAATAAATAAAGACTGGCGTCCTTATGTTGAACGAATTTTTTATATTTTGTGATATTAAGTACGCTTCATAAGTTCGTATGTTTTTATTTATTTATTTTTGTCTTTCAAAGTCTTCAAAAAATATTTTTGTTCTAAGTTGGACATTTTTTGTTGAAATGTAATTTTTTTTCACCTTAGGAATACGTCTGAGAAACGCGCAAATTGTAACAAATTATTCCAGAATGCTTCACTTACGTGTGTGTCAGAGCGTTCCGATATTGGCACGTGCGTAATGGAGAGAATCTTGTGGGATGGGCTTCAGTGGCTAGCGTCTGACTGCCGGCCAGGTGGCTGGCTTGACGGACGGCAAGCTCTCGCTCGCTGTGTGCTTAACGGGCTTCGGAATTACAAACACATTAATGGCAACGCCAGTACCTCATATTGCCGTTGGGTGTCTTTTCTCCCGGATACTTACGCGCGGCCACGTGCTCACGTGTATGCGCATCCACTGGGAATTGTATCTTGGATATGAAGATGGGCCCGTAATCGAAGTTCACAAGGAACTTGTTCGTCATGTAGTGTAAGCACTTGCATCGAAACACGCTAGCACGAGAACTCCTTTCGGCATAATTTCAACCGCTCCATGATATTATCTAATTTTCTTTCCTACCCATTTATTTGTACTTAGACTGTTTCGTAGGATTAATATACGATGTCTTCTGATATATTAAATACATTTTTAACAATTTATATATTTTTTCAAAAAAAAATCTTAAAATCTATACAATCTTCAAATATGCATAAAATAGTCATAATACGACTCTAGGAGTCTTTTACTATTCGTGAATGTATTTTTTTTTAAATATTTGATTATTTTAAAAGTTGAAATTTTCGAGTGAAAAAAAATGACAAGTTCAGCTATACGTATCTTCGTACTCTTGTGTGTATGTGTTGTTCACGTACACAATATATGGAGCAAAATTCACGGGTCTACTTTCAATTTAAAATAGAGGTGAAACAATGTACAAATAAGAGTTGGGTTTTCTCATGCTCTGTATTAAGGACTTATTTCTCGTTCAACCGCTCTTGTTCACTCTCATATTTATCCGGCTGCTCTGGCCCCTCGCATTAGCCGCTATCCATTTCCAGACGAAGGACCTGTTGCGACGCATACCGGTCTTTCAGGCCCCTAGATCTTCCTTGTCTTCAATGTCCGGAATTTAAGGTCGGACAAGTGGAACAAGTATAGGAGGATGCTTTAAATGTAGAATTAAACGTTGCGTATTTCTAGACAAGAACATCAAATGAGAAGAGATGTTTCATACTACTTTCCTGCGTTTTCGGATTTAATATTAGCTTGCATTCAGGGCAAGAGGAGATTAAGATAGTACAAGCTGTGTTCCCGCGACTGACTCGCACCAAGTTAGTTTTATGCGTAATAATTGAAACTACTGATATCTTTTGAAAATATTTGTAATATGGAATTGTTGAGAAAAAAAGTGAAACAAACCACTAAGCAAAACAAAGAAATTGGAACGTAGTAACAGACTTGCCAACAATAAATCTGTGTGTGCTCTCTTGCACTCACCAACAAAATAAAGGAAAACTGTTGGTAATATGTTCGCCGAAAATCTTCACGTTGCTGTTTTCATTATCTTTTATAAATTATCTACGTAATTTTTCGATATCAATATCCATTATAAACAGCTTCAGTTTCCTTCGACCGTATATATTGTCCGTTTGTTTCCGGGTGCAGTAGCGTTTTACGTTCATCCCTTACGATTATAAAATTTATTTTTTATTTACTAGTATTCTGATCATTCTTTTTGACGGAACTGAAGTTGATTTTATTCTGCATTCAAAGTAACCTGTAGTGTGTCAGCAGACGTGCTGAATTAAAGCGTGAACAGTCTCGCCAGTCATCTATTATCCCTGCAGGCGAGCGTTCTGTCAGACATTAACAACGGTATACGGTAGATCAAGAACATATCTCTATCTCTAGCCCCTTTAATTGGTGCTTGCAAAACTAAATTACGAGCGACCTAAAAGCATTCCGTTTGGTGCAGAGTCATCTCTCTTCCAATTTCCCCCGCCCGGAAACTCTCCCTCTCGCGAGTTCGCCATCCGAGCACCATCTCCTCCGCAACTGAAGTTGCTGCTGCTGCGACCGTCCAAAGGCGTCGTGATGTGACATTTCTGAGAAGGAGCGGTGGGCCGTTAGTCGCCGCCGACGCCGCCACCGCCGTTAGCTGTGCGCGCGCGGACGAACGCTGTTCTTCCACGAGGCGATCGCTCATCGCGTGCTCGGCCACGGCACGGCGTCACTGAACCTCGAGCTGAGAGGATTGACTTCAGGGATCTACGCGTTCGTGAATTAAGGAGATGCATAATCATATTATTATAGTGACTGTAGCGAGATAAGGCGAGGCTTGAGCAAGATGTAAGCGAGGTGAAAATCATAGGGAGCTTTGCAAAGACTATGTTTGCAGGCAAGGTGGACAACATGTGTATGTATTTATATATATGTATGACTAAAAGGAAAGAAAAATAGTGACTAACATATATATAGTGGCCTCAACGGAAGGGGGGGGCACCCTATGCTCAAAGTTCACACCAATGGAAGAACTATCTCATTAGATACATGTGCAAGGACACTAACCGAAATAGTATGCGAGGGAATAATTCTTGTGATTGCTAACTTCTTACGATTGTATTCTGTATTAATACGATAATTAATATATGCCCAGAATTATTCATTAACTGTCGTCGAAGTCAATGGAAATAAATTATATGAAGAGATAGTCTTTTGCTGTTATTAATTTTTTGCAGAAGTAATTTTCGTCACTGTTGATGAGTCTAATACATGAATAAATATGGACAATAAAAAAAGATCTTGCAATTTTCGTCGGACCCCTACACACAATGAAAAGAGAAGGGAAAGCAAAAAAGATGAGGTAATGAACCTAACGATTCGGTTAAGCCTGGCTAACCATTCCAAAGCACAAAAGATGTAAATGAATTAAGATGATTTTGACAAACCATGAGGAGTGATGTATTCCAAAAATTTCACCAAAAATAATGGATGGTAAAATAGAAAGAGGAAGGATTATTCGAGAAGACTATATTAAAATTCTGAAAGAGATGTATGGAATGGATCTAACAATAAGTGGAGTACATATGGAAGTCACTCTGTAAACACACCCATCTACTCCCTGTAGAAGTTCATTTTAAAACAAGATGGAGATCAGTTCACGAATAGCCTTCCAAAAAAAATGTACTGCCGGATGGGCCTCTGGCGGATTTAAATGAATTGAAATTAGTATTTGCAAATAGTTTTTTTGAGTAAAATCAATTTGGTTTACGTGCAAATGTACTTGCTACACGAGTGCGAGTTGTTGCTGAAGGACCAAACGCTGCTGTTAGGTCTTGGGTGCATCACGGACCACGGTTAAGTTGTAGCTCTCCGTGGAAAGTAATGATAGATCGACTGGGAAAACGATTCAAATTTTCTGTGTAAGGCTTACTTCCTCGGAATGAATCATTGCAGGTTGCATCGCTTTGGGCAATTACAGACTATGCACGCGTGCAAAACATTATTTCGTGATATATTTTGAGAAGCAAAGCAGATGTCGCGGATCTTTAGCAGTTGAAGCGCTGAGGTAACCCTCGCAGCTGTCACCCACGCAGTGTCTCGCGACACCGGAAATTAGGAGGCGCACTGACGCGGTGCTCGCCGCTGCTCGGTTCCGGTATCGCCCCCTTGTGGTACTCCCTCGTTCTTCCTCTTCTATCCCCTTCCATGTCGTATTCCGCTTCTACATCCCTCCTCGCATCAGTGGGAGAACCGCGCTCAAACTTCGACTTGTCGCGTCTTATCCAGGAAAGCCCACTTGAGACCTTGAGGCAAGGGATGTATTGGAGAATTGGATTTCGGGAGAGGACAAGAGATGGTGACGTATTGAAAAATTGCTCCCATATTTCGCAGTTCTTCCGTGTGTGTGTGTGTATGTTTTTTGCCGCAATAGTTTTTATGTGGAAGTTGACGAGATAATGGAATTATGTATGTACTGGTTTTGGTCAACTATGGACCACGAGTACGAGTGCTAGTAAGGTCCAATTCTACGTGAATTTAATCTCTAGAGACATTGTGAAACATTTTGGGGAACAACGTCTAAATATAATCTAGATTGTCATATCTTGGTATTACAACTATGGTGGTAATTCGCAGAGGGTTCACCTCAGCTCAATTGAGACATTGAAATGAAAAGCTACAAATTTTCTGGCCCTGCCGGGAATCTAACCTAGGGTATCCCTCTGGCAAGCGAGAATACTATTGAGCTACCGACTGGGTTGACAATGGAATTATATCACGAATTCCTTTCCTAAAAAAAGATATGTAAGTTTTCCATTTCCGATTAAAATCATGTTTTAACGAAAATTAGTTAAAGGTTGTCCCTTAGGAAGAAAAAGCAACTGAGTTTTTCGTTCTGGTTGACCCTGTTTATATCGTCCGTTGCGTGCCGCAGCGCCGAAGCGACACTGACAAAATCATCTCATTTATCAGCACTTGGCCTTCATGGTTGGGGTCCGATATATCACGGTTTCCTGACTTGTAACAGGATGTTAGGGACGGTGAAACATCTGCTCGCGTCATATCAAATGGAGAGAATGTTGGAATTAATGCGCTTCGCTTTCCTCACTGAGAAATGCAGTTACAGTATTTGTTAAACTTCCTCTTTTCTGCCGTTTCTCTTTGTAAACTCTTTGAATTCTCACTTACAGTAAGATATCTTTAAAGGCAGATGACATTTTTTTGGACTGGGACACGCATTCCACCGGTCTTGAGCGACTTCATGAAAAGTTATTTAGTGACGACGTCTCATTGCCGAATGTCACTTAACTTCACAAAACTTATTATTAACAATAGACGAACAATAATATAATTTTTCTTTTGTACATCGTTTATGATTAAGGCGGTATTCTTCCCTTCGTAACTCGGGAAAGTGTTTTCTTGTTATCGAATCGAGTAGAACATAGCTCTAAGCTGTAATTTATCAAATTCTTGATAATATAAAGTAGGGAATGCTCATTCAGCAGAATCATGCTAAAACCCAAATTATTTAGATGTGTCTGTCACCTTTCATTGAAATCTATTTATTTACATTTGGTAGTTATACGCTTACCATGGCAGTTTGGTTTATGCTTAAATATCTCTTGTTGACATTTCAATTTTTTTCTTTATTATGAGCAGATAATACATTTTTTACATTCTCCTTTAAAAAATGCCGTGTTTGAAATGCATTAAAAAACCTAACGTACACAAAGTAGCAAATCACATTTACTTCCTTAAATTCCAGTATTCTCAATATAGGATATCTCTGTTAGATGGTTCATATAATCGTGTTACATCGACTTTTGATTCTTGAAGAGATTTGTTTGGAAATTTTTTCCTTTTCGGAATACTGAGTATGGAATGGGAAGTAGTAGGACACGTCTGGAAAGAGAACCAGTTCTTCGGCAAAAGCTTGGGATCTTTGTTTGATCTGTAAACTTGTTGATGAGAAGTGTGCCTTCCCTGTCCAACAAAGCTCGCTTCATTTGCTAAAATATAGGACGTCTCACGGAAGCATTTTGTTCTTCAGAGTATAGACAAAGCAGAGCTAGAACATTGTCGTCCCTTCATCCTACAAAATGAAGTCCCATCAAAAAATTGAAATGCACATTTTACTTTTTTTGTATGTAACAAGGATTTAATGAAATTAAAAATATAAAATAAAGTTGAAAAATTACGTACCACAAATAAGTCCTTAGCGCTTATGATTTAGATAATGGCAATGTTTTATGGAAATATTCCATAAAATGTTACGTTGATTTGAAATTTTCACCACACTATAATGTGCTTAGATTATCTTTAAAGGTAGATTATTAAAGTAATACAACTAGTGAATACTATTTTTTCAGAGCACTGAGAAGGACGCGAGAAAACTTATTTATGAATAAGAGATACTTTATAAAGTAGTTTTAATGTAACGTATCTGGAACTCTGAAAGCACTTGACATTTTTATAGAAGTTCTTTACCGTTATTTCGTTAATTTGATACGTTCTTCACTCTTATGAGTAGTATTCGTGCTTAACATGGGTGAATTATTGAATGTTTCGGTGTGAATTTATTTCTTGAAATGTTTAACATCATCTTCGTTCTTTCTAAATAATTGGAATTGACAAAATCTTACGCTGTGAGAAAGTAAATACGAATAGTTTTCTTTGCACGACATTCCTACATGATGGATGTGAGACATAATTTGCATTATAATAATTACGAATACCTGTGTTGACGCTAAATTTAATTTTTCTTTTGTCCGAGGTGAAATTTCGGCAACTTTGCTCCCGCGCAATTATCCCCGCTCCGCTTACGCGACGGCACGCTTCCCAGTCCGATGAGAGAAGAGAGCTGTGGCGAGCGAGGCATTTCTCTTTGCAGTAGAGTTCCAACGATCAAGCCTCATCCCGCCCCACTTTCTAGCCCATTTTCAATCTGTACCACACGGCTTGTCACTCGTTGGAGAAGTGATGCTGGAGGCCATTGTCAAGGCTCCGTGGTACTCTCCACTTCTTCACTTCCCACGTCCGCCCTATTACTCTCGCTCCCTATCCTTCCACGCTCTGCCATCGTGGCTTGCATTCGGATGAATGGCACTTTGTTAGGAGAGAGATTTTAGAGATCGAGGGACTAAATCCGTTTAGTGTGTAGATTGAATCAGTTGTGCGTCAAAATAGAACTCGAATTTTTTTTGAATCTTTTTTTTGAAAATTTACGTCGCTTTTTGTCTGTTTATGTCCAAAGGTACAAGCGAATAAAGCGCTTTGATATTGTGTATTGAATGTCACTTGCATTTACATCGTAAACTCGTAGGACAAGGAATTACGTGCGAGAACTCATTTCCAAATCTGCGGTATTCGTATCACGTATTGGACTTGATTTCTTCTCTTTTCATATGAAACTCAAAACTGATACTTTGGCAGGCATTTTCTTTCATGAAAATACTGTTTTTTTTCTATATCAAATCAATAAATAAACTTTATTGTCAATTTTTTTTTTTGTAAACTGCATATGACCACGTGGTGGATAATAAACTAATTTACTCACCGGAATCAAGCAAGGAATCGTACCATCAATTCTGATCATGAGTCTAAGAGTTGTGGTGTATTTAATATTATAAAAAGATTAAAACAGGTACGTGTTATCTATTTATTATTTCCAAAAAATCGTGGATATAAAATGCAGTAAAAATTTAAGATAATTAGCAAAAGTATTAATAACAAAACGCCAATGAATAATTCGAAATACCCGAAGGAAAACCGGAGAAAACCTCGAACAGGTATGGGTTCTTATTGGCAAGCCCCAAGTTCATTTCTCGATTTTACTTCTGGATATACCATGCGAGTAAATCATTGTTTACTTTCACCGTGTACGGAACGAGGAAGCAACTTTATCGTGTTCCGTCGATCTCTTCCGTGCAATCATGTCAATCCATGAAAATTGCGATGCCAAGGTACAACTCCAACATGCGTGAGCCCCGCTACGCACCGTCGACGGAGAGTTGCGAGATGCGACATGACATCAACCATGAAGGTCCTCGTAAAAGGTCTGGTCGACGGACAGCCAGGATATTGTTTGCCTTTTACATCGTTCGGATCTTGCGAGAGTATTCATTTAATATTTTGCTTTTCTAATTCTTGACATTAAAGTTCCCTATTCAATAAATCAATTTACACATTTCTTTTTAAAAATGCGTTTTTGACTAGTTTTATTCACAACATTTTTGTGTTTAATTTTAAGCGAAGGCGACTCTTGAGTGTAGTCCATTGTGAATTGGAAAAATGTAGGCATATGAGTCATAATTTAATCGATATGTTAAGAAACCATTTTGGGTATTCCCTTTCTAAAACAGCAATTTTTTAATGAGTTTACAAAATACTCACTGCTAAATTACCCAAATCATGAAATACCTTTGTATTGATCGTATCAGTGTATGCGAGAAGTAGAGGACTGTTTCTGTTTTTGACTGTACGTCAATGTCAAGGACAGCCTTCTTTTCACTGAGTTATGAGCCAATACCGGTAAAGATGACGTCTGTCTCATCGATTACCTACTTACATAGAAATGACTTTTCTATGTTTTATTAAATACAATATTTGTTGGTAGTTGGAAACCCGCGTCCAACTATTTTTTTATCGTTAGGAGTATGTTGAAATGTTAAATCCGCCTCTGCCTGTGGGCCCTTGATCAGAATTGATGGGATGGTCCCTTGCTTGCTTCCGGAAAGTAAATAAGTTTATTGTCCTCCACGTGGTCATACGCAGTTTGTAATTGCTTTTTTGACAAAGTTTACTTACTTGTACCGAGGCTTGCAAGTACCGGCGGAACACCCGAGAGTATACCTCATTCTATACATTGCAGAGAGTTCGACCTTTGGTCTGAAAATGGTATTTATTCGACACTAATGTGCTAAGGGTTATGCAGTGTAGAAAGGGAAATAAATCTGTGCTATGTACATACAACAGTGATGTTGGACGAAAAGGAAAGAAATTTCATTTACGAACGCTCCCTTTCTGATATAGGCCATCGAAATCTTCTTTCCTCCATTTCAAGTAGAGATCGAAAGAGAACCCTCTTAACGTTCCTCTTACAGGATATTCCTCAGGGTGCGATTCTTCGATCCGCTGAACCACACCCTTCCTCGAATTGCTCCCAATTTCTTTCAGCCGTTGAAGATAGATTCATTTCACCGCGTTTACTATAGTGCTGGTGACTTTACTGGTGGTAAGAATATATGCACCAAGTCAAATGAAGTGTATTTTAATAATTCGATAATTCATTTCCCGCACTAATGTAGTTCACTGAAGAAGTTGGACTAAAATTCTTCTCACTACTACTTTCTTCGTTGCATTCAATTTTAAGACCTTTGCTATATTTGTGATCACTCATTCCTTGGGCTGTACTTGCGTACTGGGATGAACCTTTCATGAAATTTCTCATTTTACCTTAAAATTTATTTTGGATTAAAAAATTTATATAATTATATATTTCTCGAACGTCCTAATGAAGCAATTCAAAAGTTGTCTCCCGGGTACGTTCATAACATTCGAAATATCCATTGTGCCATAGAAACGTCATTTTTGGAACTCGTTTGTCGAAATCATTGCGAGTCTGGCAGTGCATAGGTATCATAATATTTTTCATTCTTTAATCCTACACATGAATTAGTCAAACAGGTTCAGCTATATCCCAGGCAAAACTAAGTTGTGACAGCTAAGTGAGCCCGTTTGTGGCCCAAGATCATGCTCGCTATATGGACGCTAAGTGCATGGATAGAGGGCGTTATCTCTATCATCTTACCTTAGGTCGCAAACGGACTGACTCAACTTCAATTTAGACTTGCCTGAGTTCTATTCTCAGATTCCCGTTCTCAATTCGTTCCCTAACCTTCCATTTCCGCATCGGGGAAGGGTATTTTCTCGCGCGTGGAGTCAATGAGGCAGGCAACCTGCGCGAAGCCGAAAGCGTGCTCATCTCGGCGCATAGTCGCCTCGCCCACCCCTGCGGCGCGGTGGCCCTGCGTTCGCGTCCCTCACGGATGATGAGGGTGATGGTGGGGCTGCTGCAGGGGCAGTCAGTCCTTTCGCCCGTGGTTTGCTTTCCCCTCAGCGTTTTTGTCGCGGGCGGCGCTGTTGCCGATGATGCCTTTTCTCGCCATAAATTCTGTATCCTCCCCGGCGTCGGCTGTGAGATGAATGCACGGTGGAACACGTGCTATTATGTCTTAAGGAGAGGAATGTAAGTGGATGAACGTTGTTATGCGTTGGGATGACGGCTTGCTTAAACAAACGTTTTTTGTTCGACGAAATTGTTTTATTTTTGAATTGTAGTTGTGTGATATAACTGATTGAAGGACAGAGAGATATTCATTGTTTTTTGAGATTGTCAAAGAAAATAAGTGAGAGAGAGAACAGAAAAGTGCGAGACGAAGTAATCTATGGAACACTGATTTCAGAAATCATATGTATTAGTACGATGTGTTCAACAGTGCACTGGGTGCGTAATAAATATACTAAAATGATAATAAAAGTTTAGAAGGAAAAATAGGTAAACTTTCCACATTTCCTCCGTGTTTTACGTTTTTTTAAATAATTATAATATTTTTATTTTCATTAAATTACTACAATATTAATGTATTGTTCGATATCAATGATTTGGGAAAATGAAAAGTGAAGAAAACTGCTGAAAAGAATTTTTAAGATCCGGCACAGAGACTGCTGCCTTTGGCCTGTCTCTGAATGCTATAGAAAGAAGGAAGCTTATGAGGAGGGAAAGAGATTATTTGAGATTTGTAGACGCTGTAAATGTTTGTGGTGTTGGCGAAGAAGGAAATTTTAAGTGGATGTTATCTTCATGCGCTTTGATTAATCCGTAATACTCGTTTACGACTATTTTTTTTTAGAGNTTTGAGAGATGTTTTTTTAATCAACGAGAACATTATACTTTTGCTTACATTGAGAATTTTTTTCATGTTCTGTTTGTGATGTTGGATCTACATTCTCATCACTGTGTGATGAGAATACCTAATTGGATATTTTCCAAAACGAAGCTGTGAGCTGTTTTGTAGTTGTGTTGTACACCCTTCTTATTAACCCAATGCGAAGAGTCTGTTCTCGTAAATATAAAGGCGACATCGCTTCTTCGAGGGTTTCTAGCACGATGGGGACAGCTGTGGGCGGAGACCGTGCCTTTCTGAAGCCCCGTCACCAGCATTGCCTCATCTTTCTGTACCCTTGGTTCCCTCGCAGACGCAACCGCCCTTGCATATCGATTTCTGACGCAGCTTTCCCGTCTGCCTTCAATGGGCATTGATTGGCACTTCACCACAGACTCTGGTTCCCCTCTTCACGTTCTCTCCGGGAACAATTGATCTGCACCTCGTTAAGATTTCGGTCTTGATTATAAATTGAGTTGTCTTCACTGACTTGTTTCGTTCGTCTGAAATAATTAGATAGTTTAGTTTGATAACTATCTTCACGTAGATCAGAATCTTCATAAACAAAATGTATTACCGTTTTTTTAAAATAAGCAGTATAAACATTTTCCTCCACACCCAGCTGAACTCCAAATGAATATATATAT
>NNCF01127042.1:210829-231542 GCA_002313205.1 Laupala kohalensis
TAGCCCTCTCGCTCCATTGCGTGTTTCCAAACTTGAAATCCACGCGAAAGTGACAGCGTTGAACGATCTCTTCTGTCGAAAGTATCGCCTCTTTTGCAGAGAAACTGTTCCTAAAATTCCGCGTGAACTATTATAATGACTTTGTGCACCAAAGATGTATTTTCTTCTCTTCAAGGGTTTGATGTCTTTATCAGAATTATTGATAAGCTAACTTTATCAGAATTATTTATAAGATAAACTATTGATCAGCCAATTATTTTAATACGCCACAGAACAATACAGTATGTTGTTGATTTATTTCACCCTGAGAAAAGGAGACATATTTGTACTTTGAACTCCAGGAAGCAATTTTGGGACAACTTTCGTCTTCAATGCCCCCACGATAACTCTTTTTTCTTAAACAACAAATCGAAGTAACATACGAAGTTTAATTCCGCTCGCTAGTGGTGAACAGTAGAGTAGTGGTATCTCATTTCTACTCATCGAAATGCCTCGTCAACGCCACGACGAGCGGCGCGATTGAAATCTGACGGGTGCACAGCAGAACGACATAACGAGAGTGACATCGTGTGGTAGCGAAACAGTGGAAGGGGAGAGCAGGCGTTGTCGCCGCCATCGTTAGCGCCTTCGCTGACCCGTTTCAATCCTTCGCTCTTTCGACCCCTCTTCCATCCGTCGACTGACCTCGCCGCGCCTCTGACATCCCCTTCACTTGCGGAGGTGGCGGCGGCAGATTCTTTGAAATCGATGACCTTCCCCGAGATGCAGCCCTTAAGTGCAATCTGTTCCGCGAAACACGCGCGTCCGAGGTTCATAGGTGAAAGTGATATAGAGATACTACCCGGCGTTGTCCGGGATTTTTTGTAGTTCAATCTTCTTTTACTAAGGAAATTATTTATATATCCCTTCTTTCCCACTCCACTCATGGGTTTTCTAGGACTGTTCCTTCCCAGTAAACCCAATCGTGGCCCATCTGACACGTGTCTGTTAATCTCAGCGTCTCAGGTAGGACAAACCTACTCGCTGGGAGTCGCGTCGGTCGAATTTTCGCTTCCGTGGCAAGACAATGGTGGCAGCGCGGCTGCACCATTTCATTAAAACGCCTGTTAAATCTAAACTATTCGTCCAAATTTTATGACACAAAGACGTTTTTTATCGTTCTTAAATACACGTCACGAAAATCCCTTTACAATTTACGATTTTTCCCCCTTCTTAAATGTAAGAATATTATCACTTCTTTTTAATAACTTTTTGTCATATAATTTAAGTTAACCATTGTAGATAGACATGCTTTTGCTGACTTTTTTGTAGAACTCTTTGAGGTGAACAATGTCATAGTTGTCACCAATCTGTAATCATTTAAGCAATGTAAGTGAATATACCTCTCTTTCTTCCCTGATTTGACTGACATTTATTGTCAAAATCTTTTTCTATCTTTTGTTTAACACATTTAAAAAATAAAAGTTAGCCTATGTTCTTTTGAACATCTTAACTATATTCTTGCTAAAGTTCTTCCAATTGGTTCAGGGATTTTGTCGTGTTGAGGCAGCAAACCAAGAGACTATTTTTTTATTTAGCTTTTATAAAATTGTATGTATGTATTGTTTTCTCAGTTCAATTACTCTATATTAGAGGCAAAAGTAATAGTGTATATTATGTGCCAAGTATGTTGATAGCTTGGGGAAATAGGTGATTTTCCTCGTGTACTATAATATTTAGTCATGTACTAGATACTTTCAGGAAATATCGAAGAAATAATCATTTTGTTATTTTTGAAACAATTTAAATGTGCCCAATTGCCTACCTACAGTTAATTAGGCATAAAGCGAGATTCATTTTGAATCCCATCTGTATTAAAGTTAGTTAAGTTCTGTATTAAAATATTTTAAAATTGAAATAGAGCTTTATATAGTTATAAGCTTTGCTATTATTTATTTATTTTGTTATAAAAAAAGTTTCAGAGTACATTTCTGGTCAAATTGATTAGGTTTTTGTTATTTTTGGTGACCATTTAGAGGGCCTTTCACTCCAGATAGTTCCTCAAATTTCAATGTTTCAATTTCATAATATCATTGTTTGTTCTCTTGAAGGAAAATGACTACAGTTCTACTTTATTATGCTATCATCTCTAACGACTGCCCCCAAATCTTGTGCTATATTGCATGTTCATTGTTCACTAAGAATAGAGTGGAAGGTTTGGCATAATTTAAAACCAAACGTTTTCCATTAGATTTCTTGGTAAATAAGTTATTTGTCAACATTATTTTCTTTTGTTTTAGGTGTGGATGTGACTGCAAATCAAGATGAAATTTCAGACCATGAGACCTTCCAGCTGGAATTTGATGCCAGCACCAAACGCTGGTATATCCGCACAATGCAAGATCGCTACTGGACCCTGGAAACTGGTGGTGGCATTCAGGCTAGCAGTGATAAGAAGTATGCATAAATTTTCAAATTTATTTTTGTATTACTTTTTCACTTGAGAAAGATAATCCCTTGAATATTGTTTTCAAACACATATTGTTTTATTTTACCATTTAAATTTCAGATCCTCTAATGCTCTTTTTGATTTGGTATGGCAAGATGGAGGAGCTGTTGGTTTCCGAGCTAACAATGGGAAATATATTGCTACAAAACGATCTGGTCATCTGTATGCCAATTGTGACACAGTGGAAGATAATGCAAAATATTACTTCTATCTTATCAACAGGTAAAATATTGATTATAAATTTAGTCACTTCATAATTTATGTACTTTTAATCCATAAAACAGTAGTGCCATTTATATAGTGCTTAGTTTTCATGAAACAGTAGTGAGGGAATGTGAATATTGCACTGTATTTGTTTATTAGTACAATCTTATCTTAGCCACATAATTTTTAAAAAACCTGCAGAATTCTTAGGAGTTTTAGAACTTTGATAAATTTTCTTTCTCTATTTTTATTTGTTCATAATTCCAACCACAACCAGACTGGTTACTAGTTATCGTTTCAAAAAATTTGATTCCCATTTTCTTTAATTGATATTTCTTATGCAAGTTAATAATAATAATAAATTTATTGTCAAAAAACAGTACAAACTGTGTATGACCACGTGGAGGGAAAAAAAACTAATTTACTCTCCGGAAGCAAGCAAGGGACCATCCCATCAATTCCGATCAAGGGCCCTAAGGCAGAGGCGGATTCAAAAATTTCAGCAAAAGTTCCTAGATAAGATAAAAAGTTAGCTGCGAGTTATAATACATATATAATGTCAATATGTTTGTAATTTAACGCAAATATGTTTGTATATTT
Source organism: Laupala kohalensis (assembly GCA_002313205.1). Lineage (NCBI taxonomy): Eukaryota > Metazoa > Arthropoda > Insecta > Orthoptera > Trigonidiidae > Laupala > Laupala kohalensis. Next base: position 214,122 of record NNCF01127042.1, read on the forward strand.
ACATGTAAAATATAACTTGTAAAATTTACAAGTTAAAATTAATTTCTCAGCATAAATGTAAGGAGAATTTGGAAATGCACAAGTTCGTATTAAGCATTCATATATATGTTAATCATTAATTTAAATCATTCACCTATCAAAATTTGAAATTAATTATAAAATTAGACGAGATTAATTATAAAATTACAAATATATTTCACCTGTTTCAACTAGTCTGATGCTAGATCTGACACATGGTCTTTATTTAATTTATTTTAATGAGATTATTTGTATGCATTTGATATACTAAAATAAATTGTATTGTTTTTTCTCTTAAATTCAAAAGTAGGCATTGTTTTATAAATATATTTGTTTGAATTTTAGGCCAATTCTTGTGTTGAAATGTGAACAAGGTTTTGTTGGCTACAAAAGTGCCTCATCGCCTAAGCTGGAATGCAACAAGGCCACTTACGAAACAATTCAAGTGGAGCGAAGTGAAAAGGGTGTTGTCTTCTTTAAGGGTAAGTTCATTGAAGTTTCATTTCAGTTGGTTTGCTGGCAGTTTCAATAAATGTGGCAATTTTCAATTTACTTTGTTGAAGTAAAAATAAATATTTTATTTTTACTTCAACAAAGACAATTTTAGACAAATTTGTTCTGAACCTAAAAGTTGAAAAAATCTCATTCTGAAGTAAATTGCTTTTAAATGGGTATTTATATGTTTCAAATCTCTGGATGTATGCCAGGCAAATAGAAAGATAAGGGACAAAATGATCGTGATTGCTTGTGTAAGATACTATACAATTTGAACTTCATTTCCGGTAAATCATTAACTTATTCAGGTTTAGAGACATAGAATTATTCTTAGTATTTAGTCCGTGGATCAAGTTAATTAGCAACCTGAAAGGTTTAATTGATTTATGGTGTTTGCAGGACAAAATGGAAAGTACTGGCATGTTGATGGTGAGTCTGTAACTGCAGATTCTGACACCCCAGAAGGATTCTTCTTGGAGCTTCGGGAACCCACAAGGATATGCATCAAGAGTGTTGGTGGAGAATATTTGGTAGCCAACAAGAATGGCGCTTTCCGCTTGGGTGACACAGATTACGAAAATGCCACGAAATGGGAGTATTAAATGATGCACATTCTCTTAGATTTTGTTTGAGATAATGTGCTTATGCTTTTGAGATACAACAAACAGCTTTCATACAATTTGTGATAAGATTGCAATTTTAATATTGAAGTGGTTGAGGAGTTAATTTGCATATTACCATTTATTAATGGAGTTAGAAATCCTTGAATTTAATATTGCCTTGTTATCTTGAGGCAACTGACTGAATAGGAGTGTATGACAGTGTCTTGAGAAGAGGTTTAGATTAACATTATTTGCACAATTCATATCCTTATATCCATTATGACATTGGTCATTCCAAATAATAAGGATTGTTGATTGTAAAAGGCAATTGATGGCACATTTTTTCTCATTGTCAATCCATTCATTGTGAAGATTTAATTTGGCTGACAGGTTTCAAGTTTAGAAACACTTTCATGATGAAATTTTTCAAAATTTGTATGATGTAGTTATAGTTCCTTCAATATTTATTTATATGTATTTATGTCACATTATTTATTAATTATTTGCATGGATATAAAAAAAGTTACATGTATTAAAATAGCATTGTGGATATTTAACATATCATGTTAAAAGAAAACTGTTGGCATGTATAATTATATTTTCTATTTGAGTTATAAATAAAACTGATTGGGAAAAAAATTTCGGTCTTGGGTGTTGAATGTGTGCTACATGTGAGCAAGGCATGTACATTTTTTTCTAATAAAGATATAAAAATATTTGGGAAACATTGCTCTGAAAAACCTTTCGATTTTATTTCAGTTTTTGGGCAAAATGTTTCAAATCTTTGTAATCATGCTGCGTTCTGTATTTCTTTAGTTGCAATGACTGTATTTCTATATGCATGTCCAATATTGTACTTGTTAAAAATATTTTTCTTTATTTGATTAAATTGCTTGTTTTATAGACTGTGTATTACTTTAATAAAAATGTCCTGTTAAAGATTTCTTGGACCAATCAGACTTCATTTACTTCATGCCAAAACTACCCTCAATAGAAGTTTACAGACAGTAAATTGGGATCAAAACTAAACTAGTGGCAGGAATAATGGAAAATTTTACTTGTCATAACGTGCTTGTTTGAAAATGTTAAGGTTATAATTCCATGTAGCGTCTGCTGGTAGCTCAAATTTGAGAACGTGATGAAAGTTGTCTGTCTTTAATATTCACCTTTGTATGCTAGCTAGGAATTTACTCAGGCATCAAACAATGTTTTGAGACCAGTATTGTTTTCGTATTTACAAAAAGTAATCTCAGGCATCAGTATTACTTAAAAACTGGTATAAACACTGCCACATTTGTTACATAACAATCCTAAATTTCCCCTTCCCACTCCCACAGGATTTCCAAGAATTATATTTTTTCATCAAATAATGCATCAAAGAAGCTTGCATTCTCATCAATTTTTTTAAAAAATCCTAATCCACATCCCAGACCTGATCAGTGTTATTAAATCAAGTGTACATTGTTTTTGGAAAATGCTCACTTGGGAAAATTAGTTTTTGGTGCAATTAGTTGTTTTTCATTGTATAAAAAAATTTGCAGTTTCTGATAAATAAATTCAACTAGTAATTTGTTAAACTCTATGTGATACTCCAAGAAGAACTGAAACAACATTTTTGAAATGTTTTGACAATGGAGACCATTGCACTTTTTTTATGCTGCAAGACTTAAAACTTATTCAATTAAGAAGTATTTTGTACCTGCAGCTCAGGATCTAAATTTAGACTCCCACTGTGAATTTTGTACTAAGGAAATGTCTTCTTGGAATAAGTTCTAGAAACCAAAAGGTATGTGTTTGTAGAAAAGTGGGAATATATCCATTTTCATAAAATCTTATATATATAAAATTTGTAGTTTGTTTTGTAAAAGCTGTCATGATGTGAAAGAATTCTCTTCCTTTTATGAAAGAGTTTAAAGGGGTATTAACTCCTGCAGCATGAGGAAATTACTGAAAGATGCATGTCTTGTGACATGGACCGAAGCTGATTAGCTAATGCTCCAATTATATGGAGTTTTTTCATAAGTTTCCAAGTATTTTATATATTTGTAAGTGGTTGCACATATTCCCTTATGTGAAGGATAACTATTGTTTTTATACTATCTTGTTTTGATTACTGTACATAATGATTAACATAGTTACTATAATTAAAATGTTGCATGAGCTAAGAGTGGTGGTAAACTGTAGGTATGTTTTCTTTAAAATTTGTATATTTATTTAAATTATAGAATAAAACTGCATTATATGTAGTAAAAACCATGATTTACCAGATTTTGCATTTATATGATATTCTAGAGTGGTATTCACTTATAAAGATAGTGAAACCCTCTTTTCTTGATGGGAAATACTTAAATGCTGGTCAAGCTTTCATAACTCATTAACGTTTCACACAGTATGCATTCCACACATTTTGTAGGACACAATGTAATGTAATCTTAATTATAAACTTAGAATATATTAGTAGGCAGACCTGTATGATTGATAATCTTGGGAGTTGAACTAAAGCATTGAAAATGGTTATATTTATGTAAAATTTTGAGTTAGGATTTGTAATCGATTTAAAAAAAACTAGATCTATTATTTTTATGTGATATTTGCTAGGTGTGTTTGGTCTAGTATTTATATAAATGTGCTTTCACTGTAATTTTATAAAGTAGTTTAATATATATGCAATAACTATAAAGTTTTTGGTGTATTTTTTGTAGAAAATGTAACTTTCAAAAGTAGCTTCAATTTTCTGTATTCTATGTGTAGAAGTCAGTAAATAAAACTAACATTATATAAAAAGTAGTTTTAAAAAATTTTGCAATAATTTTTTGTAAGTTCTCTGTAAAAATACTAACAATTGAATTTAAATTTGACTTCTCCAATAATTTGATTGATGAAAAGCTTTGCTAGAATACTTGAATTTTTATATAGTTGCTGCATGTTGCAAGTAACTCAAGTCAAGTGCTTTGTGTGTTTTCCTACAAAATACTATCCTAAATGAATGACTGAAAACATTAATTCATTAAATTGAAATTATGTAAAATTAATTTGATTGTTAGTTATGCTACTGTAAAAAGTGAGCCTCTCATTAATGCTATGTATAAACTGTAGAACATATAAAACAAAGAGAAATTGTGTAAAAAGAGTTGTATTAGATGGCATTATTATTTAACCATGATGTATCCTTTTCCTTGAAAGAAAAAAAAAGAATATCTTGAAAGACACATCTGATCTGAAATGTGTTTTCAACATGCTTTGACCTGACATCAGACTAAAAAATCAGTTCCTTCTTCATACCCCATCTATATTACTTACATATGGAATTTAATTTTGTGGAGTCGACTTTATGTTAATACTCATTCTTATTTTCATCTCAATATAATAAATTCAATTACCTTTTGATTTTATTCATGTCTTCACTCAACTTCTGATTGGGAGCATTCTTTTCAGGGGACCTAACCAGACCCAGACGTGACGAGAGGTAGCCGGTGCTGTTGCCCTGGGTCCCAAAGGAGGCCCAGCGTGGCAGGTCTTACTCTTGAAATATTATTCAAGTATAAAATTTATTCTGTACATATATTTTTTTTCTGGAGCTTGANGGGGACCTAACCAGACCCAGACGTGACGAGAGGTAGCCGGTGCTGTTGCCCTGGGTCCCAAAGGAGGCCCAGTGTGGCAGGTCTTACTCTTGAAATATTATTCAAGTATAAAATTTATTCTGTACATATATTTTTTTTCTGGAGCTTGACCCAAATAATGTTTATGAAATTTAAAGATATCACTAAAAGTAATATGTCACTAAATTGTTGAAAGATTACAGATTACATATTAAAAACACTTACTTCCTTACTGACACTTTTCCTTGTTTTCCTCGTAAAATTGTAACTCCCTCCCGGGAACAAAATCCAATCTGTGTAACAATTTTCAATAAGTTCATTAAAAAAATTTTCATCACAGTATATGTGTGCTTTGATACAATTGTTTAAGTATGTAGTTCAGTTGTGGAAGAGGTAGTGAGACGGGAGTAATAAGGAGGGTTGGGGGGTGGAACGATTTGTCCTGGGGCCAGTGATTTCTATCCACGGCCCTGGACCCAACTCCAGTCTACAGCTGCACATAACATCAAATCTCTGCTATTGGGAATACCTGGTCTCTCGCAATCAATTTTTAAAACTTTGCAGGCACCACCAGATTTTTGAAATAGTGAAGATTTAGTAATGCGTGACTGAAGATGGAGATAAGTTCCCACAGGAGGTTGCTCCCTATCGATGGGTGAAGATAAGAAATATTTGTGTAGAGCAAGAGAGTAATTTAATGTGTTTTGGAGACTTTACTGAATGGAATTTCTTAAGAAAAAAAATTTAATTTCGATATTATAAATCTACTTTGTTTTGTCATTTTTTCATGTTGTCATGCTAAAAAATAATGAAAAAGGATATTAAATTTAAAAATGAAATTTCAAGATTATTCTCAGCTTCAGCCATGATATTTTTATGTATTGTTTACAACTTTTTAGGCTGTTTTAAGTATATGTTTAAGTGGACCTCCTGAATTTTGCGTTCACGTTAGTTGGCTAGTCAGAAACACCTAATGGACGGGTTGAATAGACTCTGGGAACAGCATATATATGTACAAATGACGGAAGGGTATAGAAAAAATCTGTTATAGATCACTGGATTCATTGGAGAATTGTCTTCTCTAATTATTGGCATAGATAATTTCAAAAGAGAGGTCAAAATAATTGATAGTAAGGATTGGTGTGTCCCATGGGAGGTGTGAAAATTTATTATGTGATGTTTTTATTGTTCCTTCAAAAGTTCCTTTTTTTTATTATTATGAATAGAGTACACTGTGGAACTTCACCTTATTTAAGGGGAAGTTATGGTGCAGGTACAAACAAGCAACTTGTTTACTCATGTGATATTTCTAAGATTGTGCTGTATCATTTCATTGAGCAACCTTCTTAATTAAAGTTTATGTATTACTTTGCAAAAATCAAATATCCAGGTCATATTCATTTTGAAAAGATAATGTGGAGCTCTACATTTTATTGTTACTAAGTCTTTAATATACTGACAGGGTGGCAATCATGGACATGTCTGTGCAAGTCTGCAATAATGTATGATTTGGAGTTCAATACTCTAAGAACTTTAAATTTTGCAATGAGAAAGAAGAGTTATGTTATTATAGAAAACAGATTCTTGCATATAAGCAATATAATTTATTTAACTATGCTGACATTTTGTTAACGCAAATCTTCCTCAGGGCCACAAAATATAAACAGAATTTCAGGGTATTATACTATTACTAACACAAAAGTAAATAACTTTCTGAGGGAAACTACTTGACCTGATAACATACAATGCAACTATACATGCTCAATCTGCAATCTACCAAATAAACTATTACTTGAACTTTATAATTCTTGTCAATGGTAATGCAGTTCATTATTTTATGTATTTGATCGACGGTGCAACTTTGGTTGTTTTTCAAGTGTACAAAATAATGAGCTTCATTACCACAGACAAGAATTATAAGTTTCTTATTTGGTGACCTCTTCATATGTTCTGAAGACTCAATCAGAAGAATCTGTCCCTCCAGTGGCTCAGGGGCTAGCATGCTTCCTTGCCACAGAGACACTCCGGGTTGGTGTCCTGGCGGGGCTAGAAAAATGTGTAGCTTTTCACTTCAATGTCCCAGTTAATGTAGCTGTGACAAATGAAAACCAAACCCTCCTTCTTCCAACCACATCTTACTACTTCTAGTATCATTAACTCTTACTATTATTACTACTCCTACTAACACCTTCACGTGGGCTAAGTGGTTAGGAAACCCAACTAACCAGCCCACCTACTAATACTACATTTCCCATTACAAATACAGAAATCAGAAGAATGTTCTTTAATGAGATGTATCTTGACATAGTTTCAGTAGAAACATAGGTGACATGATAACATATGNACATAGTTTCAGTAGAAACATAGGTGACATGATAACATATGAGAATATCTTGAGTGTACTGATAATAGAGAGAAACAATCCAGCATTTATTGAAGGAAGTAATTTTATTGTGCAAATGTGTCTTTAAGAACAAAATGTGATATAAGGGAATTGTTTCTTTTCATAACTTTCTCATTATTAAATTACAAATATGAAAATTATTTAACTGACCTTACCTTTCTGGTGACACATAACTATACAGCTATACATGTACTTTCCGTGTGATTTAATGGGTTTAAATTCTGCTGAGGGTCAGAAAAACTTCGCAGCTTTTCATTTCAACACTTGATTCTACTTGAATTGGTAGCGATGTGAGAGCTTACAGTTGCAGTTGTAATCTGGATATGGCAATCTGGAGTATACTTAAATGATTTCCTGTACATTTTATCAATGTCTGATAGGTAAATCCTTATTGACCTTAAAACCTCAGTTGTGCTCATCATCATGATCCGTAGTTACAGTTGGCCAAAATAAAATACATTAGACTTGATCAGATTGTAGACCCCCAGGAGACTTACATCTAGTAAGTACGTGTTTGGCAAACACGGGGTCCTGAGCTGAGTCTGGTATTACTTCCACTTACTTGTGCTAGGCTCCTTCCTTGGTCACCTCTTGTTCTTTTTGATCCCGACACCATTAGGGCTAGGGTATCTTTCATTACCTCATTTTTTGTCCTCAATGTTTTGAATTTTGGTTTTGAGATATGTTTTGGTGTGTTGTAATTCAGGAGGGTTGAGTCATTCGGCGAGTCCCACATGCGGGGAGAGTCATGTTGGCTCTCCCTAGTGCGTAACTGCATTTTCCCTACCTGTACAAGATTTAAGGGCTACAATGACCTTTGATGCTGACGAGTCGTAAAGCACCCCCCCCCCCCAAAAAAAACAAAACAACAACAAACAAACAAACAAAAAAAACAGATTGTAGAGCATGCCTCTGAAGTCCAATTCATAGGGTTTCTGTGATATTCAATTTTCTAAGGGATGCAAAAAGACAGAATTTATTTCTTGGTTTCGTAGTTTGCATAGTCAGTATGGCTCAAGGGGTAGAGTGCTGAGCTACTGGATGGATGGCTGAAGTTGGATCCTCAATGGGACTTTTCATCTCACCTCAACATCCAGACACACTTCTAGGCTAACTCGGCCTTCTGTAAAATGAGTACTGGGTATAACCTGGAGATAAAAATGAAGGGCTCTAATGACCTTGATGTTGGTAAGCCCTAAAGCCCCAATTAAAAAAATTAAATAAAAGGAACCAAAACATCTGGAGCAAGATGCTGGCTACATCTCTTCCTCTTACTGACAAGACCTAGAAATTGTGGAGCTCTACTATCTGTAAACCCTATAGGCACCTTTAGGGCCAACAAAGGGTTTCTGGGTTTTTCGTTATTTAATTTTTAATAGGTGCTAAGGAATAGAAATCTTTCAGGTTTTCGCTACTCTTGCTAACGGCATGATATATTATTCTCACTATATCTCACAAATCAAGATAAAGCTCTCATCTTGATTCTTGTATATAAATATTGTTAAATTGTGTATCTAAACATGAATTTCTGGAATTTTCAGTATATCACATTTTAATGGGAGAAAGTATTGGGTCAGACTTACTGACATTTATTAATGCAAAGATAAAAATATTCAAGTTAGGAACTGGTCATTTTGATAGGAAGTTGCTTTTGTAATATAGAGACTCCCTAAGAAAGGATTTTTTTTAAAGATTTTGATTGTAGAGAGATAATGTAGTGTGAAATGTGTTGTTGTTTTTTCCCTGAATTTTTGCAATATCTTACAAATTAAGATAATGTTTTTGTTTGTAAACGTTCCATGTTTGTCTTAATTATTAAGAAGGGTAAACAGTTATCATTACAACAAAAACTTTAGTACATATATTGAGTTGGCTAGTAGACAGGGTTAGCTAGCTGAAATGATGAACCTCGAGTTAACTGAAATTTTGACATTTGACTGTAGAAGTGTTAGCCAAATGTTAAAAAAGAATTGATCAGTTCTAATGGTAATATTTCTTAGTGTGGTTTAAATTTTTTTTTAGAAATCCCAGATTCTTTACAAAATCTTGTATGAATAATAATCAAACAAGCACAAAAAATGCACATAATGTGCTTGAAAACATAAATTGATCTTAAAAAATACATATTATATCAGCAAATAAATAAATTTATTGTCAAAAAACAGTACAAACTGCGTATGACCACGTGGAGGGAAAAAAAACTAATTTACTCTCCGGAAGCAAGCAAGGGACCATCCCATCAATTCCGATCAAGGGCCCTAAGGCAGAGGCGGATTCAAAAAATTCAGCAAAAATTCCTAGATAAGATAAAAAGTTAGCTGCGAGTTATAATACTAATAGAATGTCAATATGTTTGTAATTTTAAGCAAAAAATTACATGTACAAGTTATTATCGAACTATAGATTATTCTGAGTATAGTGTTTAAAAATCATAAGAATTGAAATAACACTAAATTCACGATTTATTGTTACAATAGACCCGCCCCTAGACAAAGCCTAGAGAACCTGTATGATAAATCCGCCTCTACCCGAAGGAAAACCGGAGAAAAACCCGGGCCAGGATGGGAATATGTAATGAGTCAAAGAAGTCACGTAGCTATAGTGATAGAAACGAATGGGTATGAGAATACTGGTGGGAGGGAGTTGATGGTGGTAGGGTTGATGCTCAGTGTTTTCAGCACGCCAGCTGAATCTTTTTCCCAGTCCAATACTGGCCTATAGAGACTACAAAGATTATTCACAGAAATATAAGTACACGTAATAATTTTTGCAACAGAGCGTTGTCTCATACATAATGGTCTCAAAAATTTAGTGTAGTCTTTGAATTGAAATAATGTAGGTAATAATTTATACTTATCAAATGATTGATATTTGGTGCTAAAAACTCGTGAAAATGGAGATGGGCTGAGGGACTGGGTTTTGGGCTTTATTCTCAACTCATTGACATATTAATTCTTCCAAAGATTCATTGTTTTTGCTGCAATATAATGCATACCTCTGTATGACTAGATGAACTTACCTAGCATTAGTCGTAAGTAATTGGTTTCTTCTAAGCCATTTCACATAATTTCATGGTTTGATGAATAGAATATCAGTAAATAGTAATTATTCAATCACAAATCAAAGAAAATTGTTTCACGATATCACCATAGAAACAACCTGGTGGGGGAAGATTGCACTATTCTTGCAACTCATTTACTGTCCTCTTGATGGTCCCAGTTGGTCCCAGCACACCCCTGAATATCATCAATCATGTATACTTTAGCTCTATGGTTCCCAAACTTCTTGTTCCCTTCATCTATAGGTAATTGACATTCAGGAATGAAAGAAATAATGAAACACTTACAAAGATTTGGAAGTGAAGATGGTAGTGTAACACACTAATGCTTATACACCTGAAAATATTAATCAAATTTTACTAATAGTAGCACACCCAGAAATCACCTCTGGAGAAGATCATGGTTTGATCAAAATTATCAGAGATAAACATACTTCTAAAATACATAAATAAACTATATAGTTAGTACACATAACCTTCATATATCATTTTTAGTTCCTTCCTCTTACTAATTTCTTTCTACAACTAATGGTGGGATTAATTGAGTGGGTATAATTGAGTAAAATTTTAAGACAGTCACTCTAAGGGTGGGATTCACAGTCATTACTTGAGTAAAATTTGAGATGGATTTGAGTTTCCCTTGAGTAATGACTAGGTATCCCACCCTATATGATCTATGTGATCAAGAAAAGACAATGTAATTTGTTGGGAATTCATTGAGTTTTATGGAAATCTGTTGGACTGGGTAAACTACTTATCAGGAACAGTCTCTTTGTTGTATTCTGAGCATACACTATATCTTATTTCTAAGTGGGGAGGGATGTCACTCACACATATCATATAGTATGCATGATTATGTATCTTGTGTTTATATTTTGTACTAGTATATATGTATGTATGTTATATATGTAGTTATATAATTATCATTATAACTATATAATTATAACTAATTTACTCTCCAGAAGCAAGCAAGGAACCATCCCATCAATTCTGACCAAGGACCCTAAGGCAAAGGCGGATTCAAAAATTTCAGCAAAAGTTCCTAGATAAGATGAAAAATTAGCTGCGAGTTATAATACTAATAGAATGTCAATATATTTGTAATTTAACGCAAAAAATTTACATGTACAAATTATTATCGAACTATAGATTATTCTGAGTGTAGTGTTTAAAAATCATAAGAACTGAAATAACACTAAATTCACAATTTATTGTTACAATAAACACACCTCTAGACAAAACCTAGAGAACCTGTATAAGAAGTCTGCCTCTACCCGAAGGAAAACTGGAGCAAAACCCAGGCCAGGATGGGGCTACAGAATTTATGTACACAACCGAGCCAAAATTGAGTACACACAAAACTAAATTAATATGAGCCATTAGACAACACAATCATGCAAGAAAATAGTTTTTGAAATTGTTATAAGTTATTTAAAACATACTACAGCAATGGTGTGATAAAGTACAAGACTGATTTAACTTTTATTAAAATCAATAAATTCTTTTACATTGTAGAAGTACTGGTGCAGGAAGTAGTTTTTAGCTGCGGATTTGAAGAGATTCAATTTTATAATATCTTTTATAATCTTGGGCAGGGATAATCACATTTCAAATCACATAAAAATAAAATATACTTCACTACCAATCAAAAGTATTTGCCCACCTAAGCATTGATATAAGAAATGTAAAAATTCAAATTGACATAATTTTATTGAATAATATTTTCTAGTAATCAACTTTTGTTTGTTTTAAAGAAAAAAGAAAATACTTTAAAATGATCTTTGTAAAATTCCATTAAAAATATGTATCTTGAAGTAATGTGACTTAGAGTCGCATAATGCAAAACTTGAATAGTTTATTTAAAATGGCTGTAACTTGGTTAATAATAATAAAAAACTGTTGAATTTTTTTGTATCTTGAAAAAAATAAAGAACATCAAAATTGTATTAATAATATTAATATTAATATTGAATTTAGTGAAGTAAAATTAGAAACTGTTTACAAAATGATCAATGTTTAGTACCTTATGTGTTCATTTGTAGTGACATCTGGTGGCTAAAAGTTGAAATATGAAAATCACCAACTACATCAAATATTTTCGTCTTTATCCTACAAAGTGAGATATTTTTCAACATTTTTGAATCAGTTTTCTCAAAATTACAGCCATTTGAATTGTAATTTTCTTTATGTTAGGTTCTTGAACTTAGGTTAGAAGGTACCTACCACTTTGTGATACAATTTGTATGAATATTGATAATGCTTTCTCAAATATTATTCTTTTTCCTTCAATACGAAAGAAAAATTATAAATTTTCCATCATTATTAACAAGTTTACAGCAATTTGAAATCAGCTGTTGATGTGTGTGGAATGGTCTACCTCTAAGACACTTAATATTAAAACACATATTTTTAATGAATTTTTATCAAAAATGTTGTCAAAGTGCATTCTCTTTTCTTCAAAATGAACAAAAGTTTATCATTAGACACTTTTATTTTACAAAGTTACATCAATTTGAATTTTTTTCATTTATGATATCAATGTTTAGGTGGGCAAATACTTTTGATCGGTAGTGTATATTAACCTCTCTTTGATCATAATAATCTGGTTCTCTAATAATGATTGTACCCTAATTCAGTCTTTTATATAGAAAAGTCAGTTTTATTAAACTAGTTATTGAAAATAGTTTGTGAAAATAAAAAACAAGAATATATACTTTTAAAATTGTACAATTTACAAAACTAAATATATCAAGTTAAATTTAAAAATTTGAATTAAATTTAAAAAAATCAATTTTTTAAATTTCTTTTTAATCGGATTTTTTTCCCCAACTTTACACTATACACAATACATTCAAGCACACACATTTTTTGGTGCAGTACTAAAAATTTAATCCGGTGAACTTTTACTTTTGGAAATTATTTTATTATTTTGCCCTGTTTCCCTTTAATGAGTTCGTTACCTTACTCTCTATAGACAATACGCTCAAGTCCACCAGTCTCTCTTGCCCAATCAAATTTCGCAGATAATTTTTGATGATTTTTAATTTTGAAAAAGATTGCTCTTCAGTTGCAACCATCACGGGAATAGTTAAAAAGAGTAAAACTATTGAGCAAACATTTAGGAAGCTCGCAGAAAGAGTAAAATACTTGATCAGGACTAAAATTGCCAACTCTCTAATGGAATGGATTTTCAAAATTTGATCTTTCAGACAATCACGCAAGGACAGTATTTGATTAAAAAGTTGATCTCTCTCTGTTTTTTTAAAACATAAATAATGGGGCTCCAAAATATTAGATTACAAATTTGACAAGCACATTTGACACATATCTTGGGACCCCTACTTTAAAATGTTTAATTCAAACTTTACTATCAACAATATATATATTTTTTAAACTTACAGTTGGGGGCCCTGGGTAATTGCACCAGCTGCACCAGCGGTAGCTATGCCACTGATACATATGTTTGTGTGTGTTATAGACTATATATACACATGTTTGTTTGCACGTACAAATATTAGGCAAAAAAACAAAAAGGACAAATTTCTTTTAATTTTAAGATGAGGGGATCCCCCATATCCACCCCTAAGTAAACCCTGGTTGTATTTTGGGTTTAGCTTAAACAATAAAGAACTTGCATAAAATATTTGTAACACAATTAATAATGTAGATAACTATTGTAATCCATTTTATATTTTCTTATATTTTAACTTCTCATTTTATAATTAGTATCTTTAAGTATTGTGTAAGGGTTTCACAAGTAATTATAAACCCTCTTATACCTAAGGTATATGTTTATTTATACAAATAAAATTAAGAATTGTAGTTTTACAAAATGTGCAAAATTTTGGACGTGACTTGTACACCTACAATTATTTTACAGAAAAACTGTTCAAAAATTAAAAAAGACAAATTACATTAAAAGAACTAAACAACTGATGCAAGGAATAGAAAATGTGGGAATATATTTATGAATTGAATATTTGCAAGTAAAAACATTGTCAAAATTATGACAGTCCTTTGGTTCACAAACTACATTTGAAGCAGAAAAGAAGATTAATTGTTAAGAGAGCTGTTGTTCCAAACTGTGTATGACAAAGAGTGCCTTCAACTACTACTTTCAAAATACATTCCTTGTTAGCCTCTGGTGTACCTGTTCTTGTTCTGACATCATCTTTAGACAAAATTTATAAATCACTATGAATTAACCAGTGAAAAAAAGATAATATAAAGTAAAAGAAAGAAAAATTACAGAAAACAGTAAAATGCATACTCACACTTATTACAATACTAATGCAGATAAAAATAAAAACCTACTAAATATCAATCAGTTCATCATTTAGCTGCTGTCACTTGACTAATTTTGTGCTTGTGGTTGAGAGGTAAGATATAGATGACAGCTCGGGGTTGTGTGTTTTGTCATGTTTTATCGAATTGTATTCATTGCTAATGGAATTTTATTATGTTTACAAAAAAATATTATCTTTAAAACTTCTAGCTAGGGATGGGTGATTATTAAAAAGACTTTGATTAATAGATACGTAATTAATTGACTATCCCACCAAGAAATATCCATTGATTAATTGGTTATTCTATAATCAATTAGTGTTTCAAAGAAATTTTTAAGCATTATTAATGCTTTTGTTTTGTGCATGGAAAAAATCACATAAAAATGAAATAAAATAATGCTTGTACATCATTATCATTAAATATTTATTAGGAACTTGAGAATAAAGTATAAATTGAAAATATTTCATTTTAAAAGTCATGTTTTCAGTTAGTTGCATTTAATGTTCTAGAAGGAAACATCATTACTTATTTATCACTATATTAACAAATTCTAAAAGTTTGTTTTGCTTATAATTATTGCTGTTGTAAGAGAGAAAAGCTGTTTCCATTTACAAAAATTTATTTTTCAAATGAAGCTGTAGTATACGATTTCAATGGAAGGGAAAAGATAATGGTAATTCCAAGTATGTCTAAAAATCATTTACTTTTTAAACTGGAAATATTTACAGCAATTTAAATAAAGTTGGTAACAATGGATAAATTTAATTGAAACACAAAATAACTAGTCTGAAAATAATCAATACTTTTTTTAAGATGTGACCTGTAATTTTCCATTAAAATATAGAGAAAGAGCAATGTTAGAGTATGGCCATCGCCACTCAATATATATTTTTATTGTAGTATAGTTTAATTTAACAGTGTGTACATCAATTGCAGGACTTTAATAATTAAAGTCTATAATTAATTAAATGTCTGTTAGTTAGAACAAGAGCCTACTGAACATTGATGACTAAAGGACTTCAACTTCAAATGGGAATTTAACCTCAAGATCAAGAGCCTTCTACATTGGGAATCAATGAAACGAATTTTACAGAAACAGTGAAACAAACAGTTATACAAACCCGGGCCAGGATGGGGCTACAGAATTTATGTACACAACCGTGCCAAAGTTGAGTACACATAAAACTAAATTAATATGAGCCAAACGGCAACACAATCATGCAAGAAAATAGTTTTTGAAATTGTTATAAGTTGTTTAAAAAGTACTACAGCAATGGCGTGATAAAGTACAAGACGAATTTAACTTTTATTAAAATCAATAAATTCTTTTACAGTGTAGAAGCACTGGTGCAGGAGGTAGTTTTTAACCGCGGATTTGAAGAGATTCAATTTCATAATATCTTTTATATTCTTGGGCAGGGAATTATATAGAACGATTCCCGAATGATAAGGTCCTTTTTGGCAAAGAGTGGTTGACACTCTAGGGCGATGAATATTACTACTATTGCGTGTATAGTGTTCGTGAACGAGACTGTTTCGTATAAAGCAAGGGTGGCACTTCAGTAATTCGGTCTTAACAAACACGACCGTTTCATAAATATAAATGCAGGGAAGTGTTAAGATATTTAATTCCTTGAATAAAGGTTTACAAGAGTTTCGGGGGTGAGATTTACAAATTATCCGAACTATCCTCTTCTGAATTCTGAAAGTTTGAATACTCTGACCGGAATTACCCCAGAAGGTAATGCCGTAACGTAAATGGGAGTAAACGTTTGCAAAATAAACGCAACGGGAAATACGTGAACTAACTGCGTTAACTAAGATTCGGAATGCGTTTATGCGAGCATTTTACCATGTCAACGACTGTGAAGACAAACCACGAATAAGATATTAACATCTCCTTCACCATGAATTTAGTAGGATGCGGTCAGAAATAGAATTAGCTGAACAAAGTATCGTGACAGATACGAGAAAATTGTTAGTAAAAATTACATGTCCGCAACTGAACTAGAGGAAGTTCACAGGAAGGTTGGTCATGAACTACACCTCCGACATATACTCCATCGTAACGTGGAACCTACAGATTATTGAACAGAAATACAACAAGAATCACTAACTGATATTGATGATAATGAAGGAAAACATGAAATATCCAATCAAGGAGCAATTAAACCAACTGTGATAAGACCCCAGAGCGCTTTTTCAGTTAACCTTGCATTTATATATTAAAGAATATTTGAAAAGCAGATCCGTTTATTACTAGAGATAACATCATACTTTCTCAACATATAAGGGAAGTGGTGATTGGGAAGAAATCATGCTGTCTACTGTGGTGTAGTAATTTTTAATGATGTTAACGGATAAAGAACTTACTATACTTGACAACACTCTGCAGCGTACTACAAAGCGCGTACCCGCTTGGAAAACTAGACGAACAAAACGTACAGAAGAGAGAAACTATCTCCTGCACAAGAAAGGAGACTCTTCTCAGTCCGAGAACTAGAGACCCGTCACAAGTTTGTCTGCAGTTTACGAGGTATTTACAAGGAAAACAATGTTCTTCAAAACATTTTTATACTCGTAATTGCTTCTATGATTCGGACACTTCACGTAGATTGTAGTGGATTGGCCGCCTCACATAATACAATAAAACTCTGTCGGACATTTCTTTCAGAAAGCAATCCAACCGTGCGCAATGAGCTGTTGTATTACATAAATCTGAACAGATGTTATAATTGGAATTTCCCATAATATTTCCCGCATTTTGGAAATTATTTTATGTATAATTATTTTATTTTCCCGATCACGTAACCGCATAATTAATTAGTGATATACTTGTCTCTAAAGAGATTCGTACCCCCCAGGGGACTTACATCTAGTAAGTACGTGTTTGGCGAACACGGGGCTCCGAGCTGAGTCTGGTATTGCTTCCACTTACTTGTGCTAGGCCCCTTC
>NNCF01127042.1:238771-255475 GCA_002313205.1 Laupala kohalensis
ATTAGTGCTCTGTGGTCAGTGTCTTCACTGTACACTTCTGACACCCTTACGCTGACAATTCAGAATCTAATAAGCCATCTAGTATCTAGAAATTTTGAAATAGTCCTTTGTTGGGTTCCTGGGCACGTGGGTATTACGGATAATGAAGAAGCTTATGAGGCAGCGAAGTGGGGAACGCAGAGGACAGTCCTTGATCTTTTAATCTGTTCCTACGTCAGATTCAAATGTTGCCATAAGATAGTCTCTTCTTGGGACATGGCAAGCCGAATGGCGAACTCGCGCCTTCAAGCTGAGGAAGGTAAAAGACTCCGTTAAGACCTGAGTGTCATCATCCCGTGCGAACAGACGTGAAGAAGTAATTCTTACACGCCTTCGTATTGGCCACTGCTATCTTACCCATGGTCATCTCTTACGCGGTGAACCTCCCCCCGTCTGTGAAACTTGTAACACAACACTTACCGTAGAACACTTTCTTCTGGAGTGTCTCAAATATAGTACCAGCCGGCGACACAATCTACCCAACAGTTTGAACGTTATGTTGGGACAAAATGAACCGATTTTAATGCGCGTTTTTAGATTCCTTCATGAAATTTGCCTCAGGAATAGTATCTGATCTCTCTTTGTATGTTTTTACTCAAATCCATAAACGAAACGGGGCTCCTCCCACAAGTTCTCGTGAGGCTTTGGATTTATTTTTTCCCCTTTGCTTTAAATTTACATCTTTCTCTTTCTTTCTTTAAATTTACTTTTTCTTTGTTTTCAATTTTAATAATGTTTTAGGAACTTTCTTGTCTCTTTTCTTTCGTTTAAAAAAAAAAGTTTTGTTATATTGAAACTTAGGAGGGTTGAGTCATTCGGCGAGTCCCACTCGCGGGGAGAGTCATGTTGGCTCTTCTTAGTGCGTAACTGCATTTTCCCTACCTGTACAAAATTTTACGGCTCTAATGACCTCGATGTCGGCGAGCCGTAAAACCCCACCACAAAGAAAAAATGAAATAGACAACTATTAGATAACACTCTGAGGATGAGGGAGAGATAATGTGTGTCACGGAGGGACGCGGAATTGTTTTCGAACAGTTTTTTTTTTGCACATTATCAGAACATACTTTGTTCTCTTGACAGAACGTAGATGTTACTAATCACCAAAATATTGTGAATTTCCTATATAAATTTAAGGAGATATTGAGTCAAGGCTCTTGAAATTTACTCAATATTGGGATTAATAATTACTCATCTGACTTCAATTTCATAATGTTGCTAACGCTCCTCGTTTACCAAGAAATAACTTAGAAGTCAAACCACAGCAATTCGCGCGGTCTGAATTAACCTTAGTTTTATCATACTGGAACAATGGATGGTACACTGCAATGATCTCACTAAATTTTCAAGACCACAGCGTTCTGACGCGTCGTGGGTGAGAAATAAAATCAGGATGCCCTTTTTGACTACTCGTCCCGAGTTTCTCTACAATGGGCGGTGAATACATTGAAATCTGACTTTTTTTTGGGTGTTCCATCAAACTCAAAACCACTCAACAACTCAGTCATTATCTGTTAGAGCGGTAAATATTTTAGAAAAAGGTTTGCGATGTTTCTGAGTTTAAAGAAAATAATAAAGAAAAAAACTTGCGGCGAACTCCATGTATATCGTCTCCCATATTCATTCAATATAATATAATTAATCTGTCACCTGGCGGTATGGTTAACCTCAATTTAAGAGAAAAGCAAGCGGAATTCAAACTTTCCTTTCAGTCATGATATAATCTGACTTTTTATTTCATTTCATTACATTTCAAACATAATCTGAAGAAGAATGAATATTATTTACTACTACAGACTAAGTCTCGTGAAAAAGTGCAAACTTCAATTAGATATTGTAAATAATAAGAAATATTTCTTTAAAATAACGCTACATTCAATTCAATTCAAAAGGGCTATATTTTAACAACGAAAAATGTACAATATATATGGCGGGGCTTAATACCCGTGCGCTTTTCAGAGTCCCTAAAATGTACCGTGGGCTGTGCATACTATACCCTAGTATTCACTCTCAATGAACTGAAACAGTAACTAAAATTAGAGGTATTAAAATATTTCGATTATTCGTAAGGTAAATGATATCATTAGCGGAAAAAGAAATTAATAAGTGTTAATAAGTTATAATAATTTTTTTTTACTGTCATGGCTATTTTTTTAATATAATTTTAATTTAGCTATTGTTATATTACTTAAGTGACTGTTTCGTTCATTGAGCACCGTTGGGAACCACGGAGAACCAACGGTTAGGGCAAGCGCACTAAGCAAAGAATCTGGTTGGTAACTGGAAACCTGAAACAGAACAAACAAATTCGGTGGCAGAATCAAATAAATTCATAGAAAGAATACATTCTTATCTGCAGGGCAAATAGCATATGCATACATACCAACATACCCAAATAAATCTTGTTTATATATTTACCTATATATACGTACATGTACATGTAACCATATTCGCACATGTACACATTTTTAAATCAGTGAAAACAGACTAAAATAGAATACTAATGTTACAACTACTATCACTTATAATAATAATGACAATAATAATTTAAACAGATTGAAATTAAGTATGTTCATTCTGGTCAATCTCCTTCATCAGTTCCGTCTCCCTCTTATTTCGAACCATACTCAGAAACTTGCCAAGGAGTAAAGTAACGGAGATTCTATTATCTCGCATTATTTCAAAAGCTAGAGTGTAATTCCTTGGTTTACGATTGTATCCCCCCTCAAGAAGCCACTTTTTCCGACCTATTTCAGTGTTAACGCAATTTAGCAGAATGTGGACCCAATCTTCTTGTTCCGTGCATAAAGGGCATTGCGAATCACGATCCCCCCTCAATTTCCTTAATTTCCATCCCCCAAGTCGAAACAAACTATAACCTGCTCTTGCTACCTTGATTAGTTTATCCATGTACGGTTTTCGCACCCAGTCTCCTGCCACAATATTCTGCACGAATAGTGACCTCTTTTCCTGTCTCTCAACCGTTATGTTTTGTTCCTGTGTGTCTTCAAGTCTCTGTATAATTAATTAATAATCAGATCTCGCCGGAGCTGTCTGCCACAAGTGTCCTAGACCGGCAGTTTCGATTACAGTTCTAATTTTTTGACCCCACCCATCGTTACACGTTAACTCGTAGAAATCGTATATATTGTTGTTCCTTTCCCCATTTCTTATTGAAACCCAATATTTAATGACCATCAACTTAATTTTTAGTTCTAACGGTAGAACTCCGAATTCCCAAAGAGTACCACAGTTAGCTGTACTCGGAGGTACGCCAAGAGTATTTTTCAAGAATTTATTTTGAAGTGAATTAAGTGATACGCAATCCCCAGCACACCATATTTCAGCTCCATACGCTACTACGGGTACGCTACATAGTTTAGGTATTTTTATCAATATTTCATAAAAATGATAAATGATTGGTCGATTAAATATCATCCGAAGCAACAACCTTAAATAATACCATCTTAAATCCCACTTCATTATGCAATCCTCGTCAATACATAGTTTCTTGGCGGTCACAGCCTATTTCGATGTATTTTATAATATAAAAAATATAAGTCGTTTAATTTATACTGGCATGATTTTCATATTTGAGAAATTTTACTTATTATGTTGCACATACTTCAAAAATCGTCCAAAAATTCATATTAAAGAGCAATTTGACTTAAATCGACGTAGAGTAATTTTTGTTCAGATTCTTTCTAATGAGTTTTTCCTCGTCTTTATGAGAGCTTTAGAAACATCATGCCAGAAACTAATTCCTCAAGCACGTTTTCAACAAATTCTCTACTTGCCTTGTGAACCATTACTTGGAAAGAAAAAAGTAAGTAGGGATCCCATTTGAACGATAAAGAACAGTTTAAATCTCTTAAAACAAAGGAGGTTGAAATTAAACCTCTCATTAAGAAAGTTATCTGGACAGATAAATGAACAGCTGTGATGTCTATCGTTTTTACCACTCATGGAGCTATATATGTCTGAACTTTGATTTATAGATCACAATTATTCTTCCATCAATGCCTAAAATTCAACTGAAGACAATGACGATAGTTCGCTATCCTCTTCGGTTGTGTCTTGCTCATGAAAAGATAGGTTTCTCGTATAATCTTCAGGTGGGACCAGTGCTCCAAGTTAGTCAAGTCACGTAGTCGTATGATTATTTTCTTTATTATTATTCTAATTGTTTCAAAACACAACACTATGAATAATAACGAATAAAAACATGATTTAATTTGTATCTATCAGTTAACAATACTTTACAAACAATATTCAGGAACTCGCTTAACTCGTTTCAAATGTATAAAGATATGTTCAAACATGGCGACAGAACACAACGGATTCGTGATTTATGCATTTCATTTCAGAAAACGTTAAATAGCTTTTCAAATGACCAGTGAACTGCAGATAAATGTAAATACTTGGTAATTGTGGAGCGTTAGCAACATTATCAAAGAAT
This sequence comes from Laupala kohalensis, assembly GCA_002313205.1. Taxonomy (NCBI): domain Eukaryota; kingdom Metazoa; phylum Arthropoda; class Insecta; order Orthoptera; family Trigonidiidae; genus Laupala; species Laupala kohalensis. The sequence goes on from NNCF01127042.1 coordinate 243,270, forward strand.
GATAAATTGAAAGGCGTTTCTATGTTGCTCATTGTTTTATTGGTATAAAGCTTTTTCGGCTGCGTAGCAGCCATCGTCAGTAACATACACTGAGTATTGAGGAACTCGCAAAAAATATTCCTGCAGCCGAAAAAGCTATATACCAATAAAACAATGAGCAACATAGAAATGGCTTTCGATAAAAGTAATGTAAAAAATACTAAGGAAAATTTAGTACAAATCAAAGTGATCCATTACTTTCGTGATTTAAAAGTCGGTCTTTTATTGAAAATTAGTGTTTCCTCCATAAGACGCGATGCATTACAACGTCAATTATAATTGCAATTTTGTAATTTAAATGGCCAGTGAGGTGTGTTTTTCTAGTTGAAATCACAATAAGGACATGTTTATCTGTTTATTTACGCTGATTTAATATACTTTAGTAATTTCATTCTACTTGCACCTAGCCTAACCTAAAACCCATGTGGGTAGAAAGAAGAAGAGTAACACGATAGCTTACTTTATGGCCATTACGGAATACTGCATTATTTATACAGAGCAACAATATTGCCCAGAATTCAATACAGTGACATTTGAAATCAGTAACACTCTCTTTGCTGAGTAAGAATTGTAATACTTAGTAATACTTTCCTAACATGATCCAGTACTCAAAATTCGAGTGTCACATTTTTTAATTTTTTGATTCAAATATATATAAAACTACTTCGATCAACAAAATTATTCTTAATCAAGAAAACAAAATTAAAAATAAGATCCATTAATTATAATTGGAAAAACAATACGAGAAAAATAAGAAATTTCAATAGCTCTTCACGATATATCAACTCTCCACGGGTATTTCAGTGTACATTTGTTCATTTCATTTTGTATTTTATTTTTGCCAGAGTATTACCTCCAGACCCACATTTGGATTTCATCTCCAACATATTCGCAGGTGGGTTTCATCCATACTATCGGTTTCAAAAAGTAATAAACCTTCAGTTCAATTTTCTCATTGATCAACATACAATAAATTATACATCAAATTTTATCTTTTTCAATTCTACGTTGCAAGGCTTGAGTTTAAAAAAATACTGAGTATTTTTTATTGAGTTTGGAAGATTAAAAAACGCGATTTTCTAACGTTTTCGATGGAAGGGTCAACTTTGAAAATTAAATTTGCAAAACTGTTAAGCCTAGGATAGTTAAATTTTTAAACAGTATTGCGGGTTCGTTTCCCGGTTAGTCGTCAGTTTCACCTGACCGAAAGTTATCATATATCTTCTCTATGTGTAGGGTACACGGAAGATGTATGTACATTTGAATATTTGTTATTTTATTGATTTACTGAGTGACAGTTTTCTAGAATGGACATTTTAGATGGAATGAAATAATGTTAACTCACAAAATTACTGACTGAGCCTTTTGCAAACTGACATTACTAATTTTCACTACCCATAACTTATGTCGTTTCCCGCAACTACAAAAAATGTACTAATTTAGGAAGATATGTTTGAATTGACAGGTGAAGGTGTAATTGCAAAGCAACACGTTGGTTTAAGGTGCGTGATTCCATTGAATCTATTCAGAAAAAGAAACTTATTTTGACCATCCTCTGATGGTACGATAATGATTTTTTCATATTTACAAGGAACTATAACGTTGAACTTTTCAAACTCACATAATGCATATCGATTAGTCTTATTCGTAGCAGTAAAATTCCGAAGATTCATCATCACTAGAAAGTGAAAATAATGACATATTTATGTCAAGTGACAATGGAAAAGTATGGGAACCCCAGAGAAGAAAAGGAAAAGTTGAAACATATTCAGTTGAGTGTGCGAAATATGAGCATGACCTGCAATTGATATACAACATTTACGTGGAAAGAATTGAAATTCTAGAAACGTTTATATCAAATATCACTCGGTAAACTGAAGGAATGAGAAAAATTATGTTTAATGTATGGGTTAAGGTATTATATCCCCGTTGAGTGAAGTCAACTTGTCTACTATTCAGAAAAAAATTGAAATATTCACCAAAGGAGTGTTAATTAATTAATGATTTTCACTACTGATTATGTCTGTCGACCGAGGACAATTATTTTGTGATATTAGAACTTGATAATAAATTTAGATTGTCGCTTGACTCTTTCATTGGCAAGGGTCGCATTGTCTTCGGTCTCGTGATGCGGCTGCAAAACCCGTAAGAACAATTTTCCTCAGTTATTGGTGAATTATTCTTGTATATGCTCCGTAAGGTATGAAAACCTTAACGTCATTGGATTCCTATTTCCATTTCCTATGATTTAGTAGTTTTTTTCTCTATTTTAAACCGATATTTTTGTCACAATATCAAATATACATAAGCCCACGAAAGTTTCTCCATAGAAGTTCATAGTAATTTAGTCGGATAATTCAAAACTTTGCGTCGTAACGGTTTGAAAATTCACCGCCACTGGATAGGAATGGTTCAAACTATCATTTGAAATGTTTTAACCTAGTCGCTCTGATGAATTTTAACCTCAAACGTTTGGTTTTCCATAAGATTTTCTTCAAATCGAGCGTTAGAAGAACCGTATGCGATTATTGAAATGCGTACATTTTTGGTGTGTAGCTACTCGTGTAGATGATATGCAATAAATTTCGGTTAGGTGAAAATGACGACGAACCAGTATTCGAACAAGCAGTAGTCCCGGATTCGATTCCCACCTCGCCATGTTCACCTGTCCGAAAGTTATCACATATTGAAGTGTTTTCTAAGGCATACAATTCCTAATGTCATTCTTCAAGTACACTTAAAATCTTTCAGGTATTCAAAACTTCAAGTCGAATGGACTTTATCTTCGAAAATTAGATTATCTCTGTCAAGAAAACGTAGTTCATATTTAATCTAAAGGAGAGGTACACGAAAAGTTTATTGGTGGGGAATGTGGGTATCCGAACAGATAAAACCATGGATTGTATTTGTGAAATGGATTTCTAGGTATAGGAAACATCTTCAATAATAAGTTGTTCCGAGAATTATAAGACGACATTTTTCGACACTGGATGAAGATGAAAGAATGGAATGTTTTCAAATCAACAGTGTGCGGGGCTCTAATGACCTTGATGTCGGTGAGCCGTAAAAGCCCTATAAAAATAGTGTGTGTTATGAAATCTGCATTTTAATATGTTTGAAAGAAACATCTAACACATTTGATTAATTCTGCGGCGTTTGTTGGCCTCATATCTCAATGAGCGATACGTGTTTTTGGATATCGGAACGGAACGCTTAATAAAAAAAACTTAACCAAGGATGCCCCCAGGGGAGTCACTTGGGACCACTGCTGTGGTGTGTGTTGTTGAATCAGGTGCTCTACACACTTGACAATGCAGGCAAAATGTTCTTTGCATATGCGGATGTCTTGGTACTTGTTATCCCAGCGAGGATAGTAGAGCTGATCTGGAAAAGCGAGGGAGTTCAACGTTGCAACGGGCAGTGGACGGTAGTGCCCAAGTGCGCTTGACAATCTTTATGGAAAAGACAGAGGGGCTGGTTGTGGGTCCAAAACAGAAGGGGGCAAACAGAAGAGATTCTATTATTCGTGTTGGAGGGGAGAGATTGGAGATCAAGCAACATCTCAGGTATCTTGGGGTGGTTATAGACGGGCAGTTAGCATTCAATAATCATCTTGAGGAAGTGGGTAAACGCATAAAAAGGATTGTTTATTGCCTACGTAAGGTAGGGTTGAGTAAAATAACTCTGCCGATAGATAAATTGCAAACACTGTATCTCGGAGCGCTACAGCATGTTCTGACGTACGGGAGTATAATGTGGTACTCAAGAATGAAGCTTAAATATTTCGAGAGGAAGTTGACAAGCCTCCAACGGTGTTGCCTCCGACTGTGGTACGGAGGTTATCAGAGTGTATCTACTAAGGGGATGTTGGTGTTGCTTGTTATCTTGCCAATACATCTCTATATAGACAGACAGTATTTGCGATACACGATGAGAAGAACTCGTCAGATCATACTCGATACAACGACAATTACCTCAGACATGAAGAATTGGAAGACAAAAATAGACACTGCAATATGGAATTGTTGGCAAATCAGATGGAATATAGCCACAGAAGGAGGGACTTGCGACAATTTATTTCGAATGTGCGGTATGTTATGACAGACAGTGGTTTAAACCGCAAAAATCAACAACAGAGATCATGACGGACCATGCGCATGTGAAGACGTATCTCAAGAAGAGAGGCATTGTCGAAGATGACGTTTGTTTGTGTGTGTGGAAGGCACGAGAGACGATCGCACATATTTTATTTTTTGATTGTGAGTTCAATGATCGAGGACAAGTTTGGTACGCAACGCTGAAACGTATGGGAGTGTACACTTGGACAAAGGATATGACAACATTAAAACGGACAAAGGACATGTTTACTGCTTTCGAGGACTATGTGACAAGAGTTTTTTTGATTCGACGAAACGTTAGATAGTAGACACTTTCCTGCCACTTCATTGACAAGAAACGGAAAGTGACTCCGATGAGGGAGAAAAAAGTACTACCAGAGAACAAGAAATAAACCACGATATATTAAATATTTCGAGTGTGACCCCGATATTGGTTATTTAGGCACGGCACGGGTGACTAATAAAATAAATAAATAAATAATAGTAAAGAAATACTACATTATAGAATGTAGTTCTAGTATTGCATTAACATTATACAATTCTTATTTATAATTGTATTTTCCGTGTAAATGGATTCAATATAATACTTTAAATGAATTTCAACGAATTTAAATAAAATATGATTTTTTCCCTTTCATTTTCTGAGAGGTACTTTCATAAATGCTTAAGGTTATTTTGAGCAAATAGGCACATACGTTGTCCGACTTCGGATTTTGGTTGTCTCAATGGTTATAATGTGTTTTTAATGCTATTTTAATGCCCGTTTGTTGTTGTGATGAAAAGAATCAGCAAATTTTACTTACAGTTCATATTCAAAGAAGTTTCTAATTTTTTGTCATTTCCATTTTTCAAAAAGTTTGTGCCGCGTATTTAAAGAATAATTTGTGGGAAGACCTTATTTCATTTTCGAACTAAAAAATGTGTGCGAATAAAAGTGTTACGAACGAATAGCCATTCGCCGTACGCATAGGAGAGGATATATGGGGACTCATATGTTTCAACGAGCTAAAGAGATAAGATATGAGAAGAGATTCTTGTACAACACGTCTCAGATTCACAAATACACATTTATTACATTTTAACAAAGTATACATATAGTTTCCTTAAATTACAGAAGCAGAATTACATAAATTTTCTCCTGAATTGCAAAGTTGAAATTGGTTGTTGTGTGCAACCAATACTCCGAGAATAATGGCTTCTACGGAGTTACAATGGATAAATTAATATCATAAAGCATAAACAAATGTTTATGAAAAATCCCCTTAAATAACCCTTTCCCCAGTTAAAGCAGAATTACGATATGATACATTGGCAAATTTGAGGTGCGATCGCATCTGATCTGCACTATAAAAAAAAGAACCCTCGCTGGACTCAAGTTTTTGAGTGCAATCCCCCCGTAACATCCTTAAAGTTTATTTACAATAGTACCTGCTTAGACATTGATAGCGGTTATAACAACCATAGAATTGTGCAGGATTTTGAGGTGCATTAAATCAAGTGATTCTTGAGTCTAAGTGCAGGTCTCGTTATTACGAGAATAAATACTTAGTAAGTTGAAGTGATTCTTATTGGTAGCCTTCCTCCGCTGCCATGGCCGCATTGCCGTGGTCTTCTGTGGAGTAGTGTTCCTCGTGTCAGCCTTGTAGCGTGGAAGCGATAACTGAAACTAGAAAATGTTCGTGAACAAGTATGTTCAATGCTGAGTTGCTGAGAGTGCTATTCCATGTATTGAGATGGCGCAGCAGTTGAATGACTTCATACAGAAAGTCATGTTCCAAAAAATGTCTCGTATCACAGGTACATTAGTATGTTCAATGATTCGAAGAGTTGCTACGAGCAGATGAGTGACTTTGTGTCACACGACACGGTGACGTGTCCCCAGAGTGTCATCACGTGATGACCCCTGAAGTAAGACTGCAGAGAGTGGGTGGCTTGAACGCGGCTCTTTATATAGCTGGCGCACGGAACGTACACATGGAGCGTATTCACTAATTCTGTATCATGGAACTTGCAGTTGACAAAGAGATTATAGTTTCAAGAGAATGTCTATATTCAATGAATACTTATATATTCACAGAGTAATCATGCACATGGAGTAAATAATAAGCTTCTCAAAGAACACCAATGATTTAGAGTTTGTGATGGATGAGAATCATATGGATGAGCATTTTACGAACGTTTTGNAAATGAACAATAATATCCTCAACAACAAATGAGCAGTAATATCCTCTGTGTCAAAGAAAATATCGATTAAAATGTAAGTTCAGTATCGTTAATATTGCCCTAAAGTAGGAATCTTATTTACTATGTCTCAATTTTTTTAGAACTTTAGAAAAAACAAGATTTTACCAAAATACTAGGAATATATTTTCAATATTCATAGTGTTTTTTCCCACGAAGTCCTTTCCCTTGAAATATTTTGAAATTAGTTTGAAGAGTATATTATCCGTACTTCCGTTAGTGGATGACGAAATGAGTTATATAGAGGAATTGTTTTCGTCTACTTCGTTATTTCTTGAACAGATGCGTAAGAAATTTAAGCTAAATTTGGGATTCGTGATTATTGCATTTTGAACTTAAGTATATTGTTATTATACCAATAATTTGTTGTCCTATTGAAAACTTTTTATGATTTTTATGTAATGACATTACATTAAAAACATTCTTTTATAAATGTGCTTGTAATACGGGAGTCAGCCTTGCTCTGAACTCGGTCAGACGGTCGGAATTCAAATCATTGTGAAATAATAATAATAATAATAATAATAATAACAATAATAATAATAAAAATAATAAACCTTTATTTCGTGGTTAGACTCAAGCTATGAGGCCTGGTCTTCCACCTTACCAGCGTCAAATAAATACATGATAACAATACATACATAAATTACAATGCATACATTAATATATTCATAAACATTTACATAAATTATACCATGAAAAGGAGGACTATAAAATTACTCTACTCTGGGGTATCAAACTAGGGATCATCCCGGTATTAACCTTAAGCAATTGAGGAAAACCCAGAAAAAAACTCAATTAGGATGACGTCTGAAGGCCGAACAAATATTAGATAATATACTACAACGTGAGTGATACATAATAATTAAATAAAATGCAAAATAAATCATTTACAAGATAATACTACCACATATCGCGAAGAGTATTTCATTACATTTTAAATTACAAGATTAAAACTTACAAACTTGTGACTTTAAATCTTCATAATATGATTATCATAAATTATCAAATATCATTTTCATAAGAACATTAAACATATTAAAATTTATTATAGTACAGTAGTAATTATAATAAATATTCTTCTTCTATTAATATTAGATTGCAATTTAATATTAGGACTAACTAAATACAATATATTGTATAAAAATATTTAATAATTTTTAAACCATATTATGAATAATGATAAGATAAAATTGTTATTAATGGAAAATTCAAAATAATGTATACTACATAACAAAGAAATCAATACTTTCTATAATTAAAAAATGTAAAAAAATTAGACCTATTTCACCACGAGAGTTTTATTGAATTTCTATATTAATATTTGCCTGGACAAGCCAGCTACTTGTAGAGAGATTCCGAGAGACATATGTTAAGAACTTGTTTCTTAAAAGAAAGTATTGAAGATCTATTCCTGATACTGATAGGGAGAAAATTTCACGTCCTAGCTACCCCTGCGGTAAAAGNAAGTATTGAAGATCTATTCCTGATACTGATAGGGAGAAAATTTCACGTCCTAGCTACCCCTGCGGTAAAAGAGTTATTGTAAAAGTCTTGCTTATGTTTGGGTTTAGAAAGAAGTTTTGACTCCTGAAAGCGTAAAGAGTTTTAAAATTTAAGACGCTCAAATAAGTATGAAGGACTGAAGTTGTACATAGTAGTTGGTATAACAATACAAGAATGTAATTTACGCCTACTGTGTAATGGTAAAATCTTATCTGAATGATAGATGTCCTATATGTGGTCAAACTTTCTAAGTTGTCGAATGCAAGAATTCTGAATGAGCTGAAGTTTGTTTGCGATATTAGTACTCATATCTGTGAAAAGAACAGATTGTCAAAATGAGGGTATATAAATGAGGAAATGATAATTTCTTTGGTTAAAATTGGAAGAAGTTTATGAATAAGTTTAAGGACATGAAGAAAAGATTATATAGTATGGTACTGTTGTCTCAAGTCACTTCCACAAGATACATTTGATGAACAATTGAATAGATTGACAATCAAATACACTCCACTTGATACGAGAGTAATTGGGTTCAAAAATAAAAGTGAAGGTCATTGGATGCACTAGACTAGATATAGGCCTTGGCTGGAATCTGTTTATGAGGGTGCTAAATCGGCCAATTTTTATTGTTACAGTCCAAACAGCGTATTTTTTATATCCATTGTTTCTTCCTCATTCTGTTCTTTCTTTTTTTTTCGACATTAATTGTACAAGCCAAAACCAATCATAATTATTTTTTTCTTACTTAAAATGGGAACCATTGTGACACACGTCTGTCTAACAGAGGTATCAAAATGAAATAAGATTATCGGGGTGATGCCAAGTGTGACTCTCATTCGTACTCTACCTGTTGTTGAGTTAACTACCGACATATGAGCGATTGGAACGTGAATTTGGCCCTATCATCTCCTCGTTGTGGCTAGATCAAGAAATCTCAGATCTTTATTCTGCATTACCTCGCAGGAACTCTTTTGTGAAGCCCAGAATAGGACATACAGACATTCGAGTAAAAAACATGTTGGGTTGCAATATCCTAAGATTTGAAGATTAGAAATATATAGATATTCTTTAAGATAAAGATAAGGATACAGCATTATCGGGAAAATACAGGTCGACCTTATGTAAAATTTTGGATGTAAGGATAAGCGACCGAAGAAAAAGAAAGAAATAGATTTCGAGCAATCTAAGGGACGGAGTAAAGACAGCTTAAAATAAATTAAGAAAAGAGTACTTCGAGATGGTAGAAGTACTGAAGATATGTGGCTAAAAATTATAGAGTTAATAAATTTAACAATTTTCATGAGTATACTTTTAGGCATAAGTGAGGCATTTCATTATAGTATAGAACGTAAAGGAGTTGCAAAGTATTTGCTAAATATGGTGATATCTTTTTTTTTTTTTTTTTTTTTGTGGGGCTTTAGGGCTCGTCAACATCGAGGTCATTAGAGCCCATAAGGTGATATCACTCTCCACAGACTTATAAGAGTACTTACAAATAAAATAGGAAACAGGAATACAACAATTTACTAAAGGACGTCCCCTGGCTCTAGCATGAGTCCCTTATGTTTCAATATTTTGATAGATTCATATCTGAAGAAAAAGCATTCCAAAAGTTGAAGTAATAGCACATGCAGTTTACGTAATATGTGTTTTACGACAAATAGAGGAAAAAGGATGTAATATGCTTTAATTGTGTAGATGAGAATGACCAAGAAAATTGTGTAAAATGTCAGCTTCGAAAACAACATGATTAGAGTTTGAAACAACAAGAGAACTGCATTAAAATCTAACATTTAAGTTAGAAAAGAAGGTATTGATAATACAACGACGTACGAAATACCTGTGAATATTGCTCGTTGATACCATGTTTTTTGTCAGCACATAACATACATCACAGTTAGTCAGCCATATTAGAATTCAGCCATATAAGAAAGCTGTACTATATTATTAATAATGGTGATAATGTATAGGCACGTGAGGAAAATAATATTGAAAGAAATCTGAAATGTATACGAAGACACTGTTTTATGAGAGTAAGTGATTGTAATTCAACCGAACCAACTGAGGTCATGCAGGTGATGCTAGGAATTATGCCAATACACTTACATTTGAATAAGTTATAGAGCAAAAAACCTTTCTTAAAAACAAGGAGAAACTATGATTATTACGTAACGTAAACGACTAGAAGACGAGAAATATTTGAAGTAAAAAGTCCAAATAAGTTAATTGCGTGCTGGGAAGTGAAAAAAATACATTAGTATAAGAAAACATTTGTTCAAAAGATACAAGAGAGAAAACTCAATGGTTTAAACGGAAATTATTGGAAATAATAACACGCCATGGGAATTTTGCAGTGCAGTACGGTTGGTGAAGATAGATAGTGTGTCTATACAGAAAACAAAACGAAAGGGTATTTTATTACTGAGTACGGGACCATTCATAATGCAGTGAAGAAAGAGGTTCTTTAATGGAGAAAAGAATGCTAATAAACGAGAATAATAGAAAATAAAAAGTATTTTGAGAAGTTTTGTGAATATGTCTCTAAGGTCTATGATGTGATGACAGGTTCAGAATAAATGGAGGCTGGAATAGATAAAGAGGTTGCACTCACCTCTCCATGGTGGGAACAGGCATCTCCCCATTTCGGGAACGTGAACATTATACGTTAATATGGAGTAATACATTAAACATATGTTAAATAGATATTACTTTAAGTTGCAGAATTAATGAACAAGAATAAAAAGTGAAACATACATACTGAGTGTCAATGATTAAATTGCTTGTGATATTGACTTAGACGATATGGTAAAATATATATATTTGAAATTATTTTCCATGACCTGACTCATGTGGTTGCCAACTGCAGCATTGTGGTTGAGAGGAAAGCCGTTGGTTTGATCCCCTGCTCGGCCGAACAAAGTGAGGTTTTCAGTTGGGGTTTTCCTCACTCGTTCCAGACCAATGTCGGTTCTGTACCAAGTTACCCCGTAACCCAACATCTCTCCTTTCCTAATCCACTTCCGAAGCATGTTTAGGCGAAAGAGCAAGCGTCATGTCACCATGCAATACATTCCGTTCAAAAGATATGCCAAAATTAAAGGACACACTCTCTCATATAAGTATTATATAGAAAGTATTGTAATAGTGAAAAAATTCGAAAGCGAGATTTCGACCGAAATATCCCTGTTTCTGAAACAGTGGTTTTTGGCATAACTTTTGTTCGTGTCTGTCTGTCCGTCCGTCAGTCTGTGCGCAGCGATTCTGGGTAAATAGATGAATAAATTTATTTCGTATTTACGGTAGAATTTACTTGTTGTCGATGCACGTGCTCTAAATTTTTTACTTTAAAACAAATGGTACTTCACATGAAGGTCAAAATACTCTTTCAAAGGTTTCTCATACGATGCTCCAACGATTTTGCTTAAATTTTCTGTACGTAAAGTACAATTATTTTATGCATTACATCCGCATTTGCTGTATTTCGCTTGAAAGTTTCGTATAGATGCATAAGGGTCATTCCATGTCAAGTGGCCTAGTTTTGAAAATCATCCCCACTCGACCATCTTCAATTTGCTGAAATTTTGTGTAGCTGTAAATATGTGTTTTAAAGGACGTTCTGTGAAGTTTTAGCTCCTGATCTCAAATATTAGAGGTAGCACAGCCTTCTCTATGGAGGTCTCTTCGGCTGCGAAGATTCTGCAAAGTTTCACGCTCTCTCGTAGCTCATCCAGATTAGCTATGATGCTGAAATTTGACATAATAAATCAACTTTTTCTTGTAAACATGAAAAAATTAGAATTGATGCACACAAAAGAACATACGGTCCACAATTTAACCTCAAAGTGGCTCGGAAATCACATTGCGCGATGTTTGTGCCATATTTTGACAACATATAACTATAATCACTAGTAACTTGTTCTTTTACCTCAAGACTAATCAGCCTTAAGACATTGCACTGCTAAAATATCAGACTAATAGCTTGCATATTTGAGAAAATATTTGACCACGAACTTGATGTAAAAGATCAGAAAGCCAAATATGACTAATTTTTTAAGTCAATTATCTCAAAAAGGGAATTATTTAATTTAGTTCATTTTTATATCAATTGAAAGAGCAGATTTTTCTCTACTAGAATAATCTTGTTTTGGTGTTTTTTTAGTTATAGCAGTAGAAATGTTCTGAACAGTCACTTTTTATCCCGTGCGATGTTAATTAATTTCATATACATAATCCTTGGTCCATGGTGGCTCTGCCACTACCAGTTCTTAATAAGAATTGCAATTATAATACTGTTGAAGATTA
>NNCF01127042.1:255989-299268 GCA_002313205.1 Laupala kohalensis
CTTGGATAATATGATTAATGAAAACAATTTTTTTATGTCTTATGCAGCAAATTTCTGTACTTTATTGTTATGATAGTTTCCTGCGTTATTAGAAAACTTTAATTTGATGAAGTATTTTAAATTCATAGTAAAAACTGAAACCAGAGGTATAATAATCGGTACATAATATACGGAAAATAATGAAAATCAGACCGAATCATTTCTCCAACATACATGATGGTAAATCCGATTTATTTTCACTCGACAGAAATTTAAAATTTAAATTGCAAGGAATTTTCTTTTTGACTGTATTTAAAAATTAAATAAGAAAATGGTGTGTTTGCTTTGAGTTTGTGGGGTAATTTCTCAATAATTTGTTTATCATTTGAAATGGATTTTAAAGTCTACCTAGCCAACCTCCTCCAAAATCCAAACGACTGGATTTGTAAATTTGAGACGGAAAATGGCATTTAAAGGATATCTTTAATGAAAGATTTGAATAGAGTACTAGAAGACGACCAAAATATAGAGGTCCATGTCAGAAATGACCCTTTCACTATAGTATTTTTGTCACTCTGTGTTTCAGATGGAGAAACGTATATGAGAAAGTATGTGCAATGGTTTTGTACCTCTAGTTCATGTTGTGATGTATACATATCAATTAGGTTCTTTGAAATAATTTCGAGTTAATGTACTTTTTATTTTTGTCAAGTTTTCGTAGAACAGATTTTTTCGTACGTAAAATATATTAAATTTCGTATCTTATATATATATATATATATATATATATATATATATATATATATATATATATATATATATATATATCAATGAAAAGATACGAAATTTAATATATTTTACGTACGAAAGGAAAGAGAATTTTGTCGTATGAATTCTGGACTTGAGAAAGGATACCCGATTTTGTTAACAAAAGAGAATATGAGACATTTTTTCTTTCAAATTAATGTGAAATGAGCTGGAAAAGTCGTTCGTTGCTGAGGGCATTAGGTAACGCCATCCTTATCATGAAATGGTTGAATAATCATAGGGCATTGAACTTCGTTATTCATTGACGATATAGGAAATTAACAAACGCAATTAGTCCTTCATCAAAATATCATTAAATTACTCATCTCCGTTCTTCTCTAATGTTTGGTACTTCAGTAGAGCTAATGAGTTACAAATGATTTATCAAGTAGGAGATATATAGTTATTCTTTGCGAATACTTTTCCTTTTCTAAATACTTTCCAGTTCCATTCTGACATAAACGAAAGTACAAGTCAGAACAAAATATATTAAGTATCACAAAACCATTAATGTTTTAAATATTCTAGTCACGCAATTCCGATTGATTTCGCAAAGTTATTTGAACGTATATCTAATCTTGCAAAAAATTACTGATAAGTTCAAGATATCGCGTATCGATAAACTCAATATTGTTCTCGAAACGTGCTCCTTCAGCGGCGAAATAATCACATGAGCTCGAATCCGTTCATTCAACAAATCAAATATCATCACCTGATAAATCTGTGTAAAAGTCAAGGTCGCCATTCAACAGCGGAAGACACACGGGAAACCCAAAAAGTGACAATGCTATTGTTCGAATTCGTTATCTGAAAAGGTCGCAGCATCGTCCCCTTGACGAAGGTGGCGCTAGTGCGAGCACACGCGACGGCTGGTCTCTTGTCAGTCTTACGACACGTGCCCAACATGGAAGGACGGTGTGGCGTCGCCGACCGAAGACTGAGGCTGCGCTCCGACGGCCTCGCGTGTTTTGCGTGGAGCCTCACGGTCTTGGCAGCGCTTGTTGCGGTGGTTTCTGGAGACGTCGCTCCCGACTACAAAAATTACGAAGGGTGAGAAGAACTTGTAGGGTTTTCCGACGGTCTTTAGAATTTGATTTCGATCACACAGGACACAAGAAAAATTAAATACTGCGATGACTTTTTATTTTGTACGAAACAGAACTATTGACTTTTCTATTGAAAGGAGAGATCTTTCCTTTTCTGTTTAAAAACTGCATTTGTTAAAAAAAACATGCATATGAGCATTGGAAGGGGTCAGTAGCTTCATACACGACTTACTTCATCAAACGTACAAGATCAGTTGCTGACAGAAATCACCAGATCCGTAGCAATTGAAAACTTACGGAGACTTCACATAATCTATATTTTGAGTTCTTCTTGGAATTTTTATTTTTGGTGGAAATAAGGTGTAGTTGTTTTTTTCTTTTTCCATTGTAATTATTTGTGAATGGTATATCCCGGTACTCAGAATTATTAATTGAAACAACGAGATAAGGTGAGGGGCAAGGATCAGAATTTGGGGGAACGCAGCTTGGCTTAGAGACAAGTTAGAATATATTTTGACCATTGAGGCATGTAAATGGAAAATATTATAATTGACCCCCCCCCCCACAAAAAAGAATTCGCGACTAACATTCTTCTAGACAACGCCAACAGAAAACGTTTCCGTAATTTATTTGGCACTAACAGTTGTTTCAACAGAACACGTACAATTTTGATATAATTGTATATTTTTATCTCCATTAGTTGTAACATCAAAGTCTTAATCTAAGATTTTTCCATACATTTTGGCGTTGAATCAGTTTTTTGTCTTTCCTGTCAACCATGTTTTTTGGCTCTTAGAACGTTTTCCATTTACATGCCTCAATTGTAGTAAGTTCATTTTACTGCTTCCCATGAGAGTTTAGACTTCGATTAAGTCCACGTTTATTAAGTTTTCTACGTCTTTTTACCTTAAAAACGAAATATGGATGATCGTTGTACCTTTCCAATTAGTGCTTTCACGGTACAGCGAGTCCATATTACTCTCATGTTAGTATGACTTCGTAATCTTGAAGCACGGGCCGACTAGTTGCATTTTTTATGCAAGAGGTAGAAAAGTTAAAATACCATACAGAAAGAGATATAGTGGTTTTCATAACAACGAAAAGTACAGTAAAATACAGCATTTTGGTTATAGACAAGATCAGCTAATATCTTCTTAAGTAATGCAAAATAAATGAGGAGCTCTGTATCCCCTAAGTATTACTCCGTTGCCACCTATTATTGTCAATTCTCTTGAAGACACAGCTTTCAATCTTCTCCGCATCTTGATTTCTTCGTCTGTCTTCATGATGTCTAATAAAACATCTGATAATTCAGTATGAAGTATTTTAATTGTTTCAACGAACAATAAGAACATCGATCTGATGTATCCTTCTGATAAAGGAGGATCACAACAACAATAAAGCAAAGCAGTATTAAAGCAATGAAAATGTTTCTGGGCAGTTGATTCAATACTAACGACAAACAAAGCAATCTTTGAACCTGATTGTATGACTCACTGAAACGCGTAACGTACTTATAATTATTGAATTTTAATTAATATTGAGCGAGTACTTTCATAATTTGTTCCTTAAAACATCTCAGTAAATGCTGGGATGATCCTTCATCTGGCTACGCTGAGAGGGAGATGAATTTTAACTGAGAAAGTCTCAAGGGTATTTTGATGATAAAATATTTGTTTCTGAGATCTTTATTAGTAAAATTATTTGTAACCATTTTTAGGGGCTATTACGAAGCTGACATTAACGACAAAGGGAAAGAGAAGATGAATCTGAATGGTCAGCATCGCTCATTATAATCCCCTAATAACACCAATAAAGCTAGAGAACGTACGTTATAATTTCAATTTCTGTCACTTTCTTAATGTTCTTTAATGGTATTACATAAGGTAAAGTAGTTCCAGTGGCAGTTCAAATATTGACTACGAGAGTTTCTTGTTCCATTCGTGTGAATGTTTACACAATCCAGTAGATGAGCGATTTGAATATTAACATAATTTAGTGTATTCCTATCACAATATACATTGCTAGTTTTAAAATAAACTACACAAAAAGCCTTTCTTTGCTTTTCTATTAATCAAGTTTTCAACAGAATTGTTTAATTAAAATATTAAATTATTTAAGCGATTTAACCAAAGAAAAGTAAGGGATATCTTTTAGAGTTGTTCATTGAGCACTATAAAATAGCTATTTATCCATAAATTATTATTAATTTACTAAAAAAATATACTGATTTATCTCTTTAAATTATTTAAATTTTGAACAAGTCTCACAAAAACATGTCATTTTTTGTTGCTGATTTCTAGAGCTTTTGCGATCTTGAGAGTTCCAATGGCGGGATACGGCGAGAGCCATGGGTGAGACCTGGGTGTAAGACCAAAACAAGAAAAGCATATAGGAGAAAATAAAACAAAAACATTTTATTGAGGTATGAACCGAGTGGGCCATATATTCTGTAGATTCTTCAACCAAAATTACAAGCTTTCTCTAATTCATCGGGCTTCAACTAAAAATAATTATCAATAGATAACATTCAAATGATACGTTAAAAATAAACAAATTTTGCAATAGGAAACTGTTCCAATGAAGATAATTTTTCATATTAATAAAATTCTTTTTGGTTTCGAAATCTGTTGAGCTTTCAAATTCCAACAACGATTCCGTCGGGCCCCGTTCTTTATCCCCTAACGAGGGAATAGATGTGTTTCTCCTTAATAAATTCACTCTCAATCAACCCGCACGAACAACACGTATGAAGTATAATGTACGCGGACACACTTCCACCTAGACGTTCCACCACTTACTAAAAATTCAAGTTGTGTGTACATCGATGTCTTGTATGTTGAAATATTATTTTCATACTTTATAGTAATGTGAAGAAAACACAGAAAGGCCGAAATTAGTGATTCTTTTAAATTTCTCAAAAACGATTCGATGGGAGCAACGAATCAATGATGTAGACTAAGGCACTATAATGTGGGCACTGTAGTGCCTTAATGTAGACTTGAATCTGTTTACGTATATATTGGTTTAGACTTAAAAAATTTGCGAATTTAGAACACATTTTCAACATTTTAATTTTTTAATTTTTTGACACTTTTGTTTAAATGTAGATTTAAAAAAGGTTTTAGTTCTGTAGAATCTACTACAATAGAAATATTCTTAATGAAAGAAATTTTTGTTAAATTTATGGTTTTTCGAAAGAAGACGATTATTTCGTTTTTACGGAAGGCATCAAAATTCCGAGACACTATTTGTTTTCAAAACTATTCTAATGAGTCTAAACCAACTTTCTGCGACACTGGTACTGACCTCATAATTTATGTTAATGAGTGAGTGTCAGTTAGCGTCATGGTTCGTATCATATATTGTACATAGGGATTTGTGGAAGGCAATACTCTACTAGCATACATAATGCGGACACATGGAAGTTCTTGAAATGGGACGAGATGAATTTTTTGTAAAGCGGGAAGAATTTTTTTTCTGTATTAATGCTGTGTTATCAGCATGAATTCTGAAGTATGGTTATCCAATACTAGAGATATATTTTTGGAGCACTTTTCCGTGCACCATTAACCGTGGACTATCACGTAAATTTCTCATTTCCTTTAGTTCTTTGTGGTCAGTTTGGCGTGAAGAATTAGCCTTAGTTTAGATAATAGAGGAATTTGTCATTACAGAAGAATCTATTGTTAAATTACCTTCCGATGTAAAAAAAGGCGGCCTTGCATTGGGTTGTGCTAAGTTATGCACTTTTGTATTATCGTTGGTGGATGGTCGAAGTAATGTCAATGGTTTTGGATTAAATACAGTTTTCAGTCGAAATAGTCACGAAAGTTGGATTATTTCATTTGTAAGTAGAGGCTAATTTTATAAGGATTTTTACCTAATACTGCGAGTATAAACGGTTTTAAACACAACTTGGATACAAGTTGGTTTTTCAGAAGATATAAAAAATACATGGGTACTTTAGAACAGGATTCTAGACGGTCAATATTGATTCAAAAATTGTTTTTCTTCGCCTAATTTGTTCCACTAATAATGAAGAAATAAGAAACGAATTAACTTGGGAATTAGCTAGTTGCATTTTTTATAATTAGTTTAGTAACGTATGAGATTTTAACTTTGTCTTTGAGCACATTTTAACTGTTATAACAACGATTAGGGCTTGATAACACTAACATTGTTCTGAATCTTTTTTTTGATTTAGTTATTTGTCGCTTCTTATACATTAAGGACCCTTTACTCACAGAAGATTCAACTAAACTATGCTATACTAAATCCGCTATGAGCGGATTGGTTAAAAACTTGTTTCAAACACTTCCGACCCTGTTTTTTGTGTGTGTTTACATCCTGGTAATCATGGATCATCGTCAAGGTGCATAGAATGGGAAGGTGACCTCAAGCGCTTTCGGGCAAACGTGATGGCGTCGAGGAAAACCCCCTTATGCGCGGGGTAAATGGCCACTGGCATTAAATAGGGTAATTTAAAGTTACTAAAAATTTCATTCGACAGTGAGGAGGTTTGATAGAATTAAATTATTCAAATATTGTTCTTAGAGATGCGGTGCTCCATTGCCACATGCAATATTAACTCCCTGAAAACTAAAAGTAGTGGAGTTGAAATATCGTTAGCGAGGTGAGTAAACAAGGTCTTTTATTCGTTAAAATGTGTTTTTTTTGTACAAACTTCTTTAAAAATAAGAGACTGAAACACAATAGAAAATCTATTTAATAACACAGTTATGATCCGTGCCGTGGATTATGAAAGAGAATTTGTATTAATTTATCTTGGACGACATGTTGATTTATTGACAGGTGATGCTCTTTTGTTTAAATTAAAATGACGCGTCTATTTATGAATTAAAGAGTGATGTATTGATAATATATTCATACACTGAAAATAAAATTGCATTGCTCTAGAATGTTATCCCTGTATTAATTGAAACGATGGCAACACACTATTCAAATTCGTTATTGATTTTTTCCACAACGTATCTACCACAGAATAATCAGAAGACATGCAAAGAATAAGTATAACATTGATTCTGAAGAAAACTACTTTATTTTAAAAGTTACTGAATAATTCTCATTGTATACTAAGTAAGTCTCATTATAAACACTGACAAAACAGTGTCTATTTCATTTCACAATGGTATCACAAAATCTTTACCCCAGGTTTCTCTTTCTTTAAACGGAACACAATTAAAAACTGTTACGAATACAAAATTCTCAGGTCTCCATATTCAAGACAACCTCAAATGGAATTGTCACATTGACAATCTTAATTCCNTCCGAATCCTAGTTAACGTAGTTAGTCCACGTATTTCCCGTTGCGTATATTTTGCAAACGTTTGCTCCCATTTACGTTACGGCATTACTTCCTGGGGTAATTCCGGTCAAAGTATTCAAACTTTCAGAATTCAGAAGAGGATAGTTTGTATAATTTGTAAATCTCACCCCCGAAACGTAAATCTCACCCCTTGTAAACCATTATTTCAGGAACTAAATATCTTAACACTTCCCTGAATTTATATTTATGAAACGGTCGTGTTTGTTAAAACGGAAATAC
The DNA here is from genome assembly GCA_002313205.1 of Laupala kohalensis. Taxonomy (NCBI): domain Eukaryota; kingdom Metazoa; phylum Arthropoda; class Insecta; order Orthoptera; family Trigonidiidae; genus Laupala; species Laupala kohalensis. Next base: position 263,391 of record NNCF01127042.1, read on the forward strand.
TTAAGTGTCACCCTTGCTTCATACGAAACAGTCTCGTTCACGAACACAATACTCGCAATAGCAATAATATTCATCGCCCTAGAGTGTCAACCACTCTTTGCCAAAAGGGACCATACCATTCGGGAATCGTTCTATATAATTCCCTGCCCAAGAATATAAAAGNCTTCAAATCCGTGGTTAAAAACTACCTCTGTATCAGTGCTTCTACAATGTAAAAGAATTTATTGATTTTAATAAAAGTTAAATCCTTTTTGTACTTTATCATGCCATTGCTGTAGTACTTTTAAAATAATTTATAACAATTTCAAAAACTATTTTCTTGAATGATTGTTGTGTCTTATGATTCATATTAATTTAGTTTTATGTGTACCCAACTTTGGTACGGTTGAGTACATAAATTCTATAGCCCCATCCTGGTCCGGGTTTTTCTCCGGTTTTCCTTTGCATAGAGGCAGATTTTTTATACAGGTTCTCGAGGTTTTGCATAGGGGCGTGTTTATTGTAACAATAAAACGTGAATTTAGTGTTATTTTAATTCTTATGATTTCTTATGACACTATACTCAGAATAATCTATAGTTCGATAATAACTTACATGTAATTTTTTGCTTAAAATTACAAACATATTGACATTCTATTAGTATTATAACTNGGGCCCTTGATCGGAATTGATGGGATGGTCCCTTGCTTGCTTCCGGAGAGTAAATTAGTTTATTGTCCTCCACGTGGTCATACGCAGTTTGTACTGCTTTTTTGACAATAAATTTATTTAATTCTTAGTATTATACAATTTCTCTTCTACAAACGATGTATACAATTAAGTCCCCCAGACGTGTACCATTGACTAAGCTATCCGAGTAATGGAATAAATTAAAATAGGCAAAAAATGCCCGTTTTCCTTTATTTTATACTTGCGAAATGTCTGCCTTGGCGTCATCAGTTTCGAGCAGCAACAAAAGTGAGGCCACATTACCAATCTATGCACTTATTATCATTATCCATCCCGTCAACTGTATGAAATTATGTAAATAGAGTTTTATGGAGTAGGTCGTGATTTCTCAATTTCCGGTATTGTTCCCTTCCTTTACCTACCATCGGCATGAAGCATTACCACCTAGATACACAAAGTCGTCCAACTGCTCAGTCACTCTTGGTGTCGAGTAATCGAACGGCCAGCATTATTATTCGTAATACACTAAGTAATCTTAGACAGAAATAAAATCAAAGTACTATTTATACCTAAAATTTATTTCTTAATCTTCAATTCGATGGCATTTGAATTAAAAAAAGAAGAATAATCCTATGAAGAGAGTGTGCACTTTTAACAATATTATTTCTGTTACACAACTATGCAGTGCATCTCATTACTGTCGGTTTTGCCAACGCTAGATACAATGCTAAGATCGGGGACAGGAAGAGGACAAAACACTTTTTTGTTAAAATATTTATTATGACTGATTAAATACGTTTCCTTTTCTTTGCCTTCTGCTTTCCATTAGAACAGGAATTGTTTCTTTTTGCAATAATTCTTTAAAAAGATATTGGTACAAGAAATAATTAATGGAAAATTTATGTTTACAAATTAAACAATGATAACCAATAAAATTAAGTTACTTACCCTTGAATGTGTAGTTACTACATAATCTTTACGAGGTATAGCACGTAACCATTTGTTCCTAAACTCTTCTTTACGAAACTTGAACGCATGTACCTTCTCACGTCCGTGCTTAGTAGTATAATTACTCCAGCATTTAGATACACTGCGCTTGAGCACCATTTTCTCCTCCTCTTTAAACGATGATTGGCACGTGGACTGATCGAGACTGATACCACTGACAGGTTGCAGATAGTATTCGGGTTCACACTACAATTAATCTGTGGATACAAGCCATACAGGCGCTAGATCTTGGCGTAAGATCAAGCGTACGTCGGCCCTAAGCTTCTGACGTCACTCGTAAACTACGCTTTTGTTGTCAGGCTTTATATATTTAGGTGGTAATGCATGAAGTAATATTACAATAGGAGGGGAAAGTAGGGTGGAACCATCTAGGGGGAGTTCCGTCAACTAAATCTACATCCACGTTGCGGGTGACCGATATCAAAAGAACCTGGTCGTTAGGTTAGTAGGTCTAGCAGTTCTTTCTGCATCTACGTTCTTCGTTCAATTGCGGAAATAGATCACTTTCGTTCGCGGAATTAGTTTTATTACTTACCTTCCAAATTTTAACTGTTCATCCAAATTACAGTTTTGGGGGAAGGTGAAGTGAAGGAACAATAAAAACAGATATTTCAGTATTGTACATACAAAAAGTATTCGAAAAAAATGATATATATTACACCGTTAAAACATATTCAGTAACACTAGAAGACATTCCGTAACATTGTAGAAATACACAAAGATACAGTAAAATTTATGCAATAACACTGAAATGGATTCTATTTCATTGAAAAACATATACAATGACATGGGAAACATGCCGGAAAACCTGAATACAATCACTTCTTACTTGAGCTTTATTGTTGTCGGAAGTGAAATGGCAGCAATGTTCTCACAAACTCGCTTAATTCGCGCTACCTCCATTGTTAATCATTATAAATACATCCACGGCCTACTTCACCTCGCAAATTATCGAACATCACCAATTTTGGTAAATTTCTTCGATGATATTGATAATAGAACTAGTAACACAACATTCTGCAACAGTACCTCTCTCTGTCGAAGACACTCTACAACTAATAGAAAATTAGTTAGACGAATTCCCCCTAGACGTCACTACAGGTAAAACGACACCAGTGCCCCTCAAGGCGGAGTCGCGCAACTGGTCGAGTTTCCCCTCCTATTGATATTTTTCTTCATGCCATCGTTTCATCCTACTGTAAGTATAGGAATCTTAAATTACAAAGATCAACAGCGACCAATACATAATTGCAGGAGTTTGACTGCATTTACTTCTTCTTTGACCAGGTATCTGTAAATACCAATAAGAGTTTCACCTTCGTTTTCGTTAATGATAAACTTGAGAAATATTTAGCCAATAATTCTCTTTTTTGATCTGTACCGTGGAAAAGAAAAAATTTTAAATGACTAATACCTTGAAATAGTTTTTACAGCTCAAAAATTGTATAAGTGACCGGTTCCGTAAAAGGGGAAGAGCCACGAGCATTTTATAAAATATTATCCCTTTATTGGATATAACACCGGTCACTAAACTAAAAATGACATGTTAAAAATAGTTTAAATGTATTAACAGCGTAAATGCATTAAAACCGAATAACTATTTTTACAATCACTAACCTCACTGAGGAATATGACATCAACTTTTTATAAATCACTCTATCCGCCATTAATCATCCAACTACACATTTATAACATTTTCCTCAGTTTTGAAAATCAATAGATCGATTCTCAATCTTGCGGAACCAAGTATGTCCTAGTATGAGAGCAGAAAGATGTACTTGGTTCATGCCCACTAATATAATACCATGCAACTTTCTTGAGAATGTGGTCAAAATAAAATAAAAATCACGGAAACTATCAACGTTTCGGTTAGTGAGTTAGTTCAGTCAGTTGAGAAACGTTGACTAGTTAAAATGATTTTTATTTGATTTTAAGCAAGTCCTCAAGAAATTTGCCAGGGGCCAGGGCATAGTCCGAATCGGGTCAGGACATAAAATATTCAATTTACAACCTCGAACTGTATTTAGATTGATGCATCAAACACAGGTGGACTAGCGGAGTAAAATGGAAAGAGCCATAAAACTGTCATGTTTTGAACGTACTACTTTCTTAATGTAAACCTCCAGAACATGTTTTGAATTTGAATGGATAATGACCTCCTTTCTTTTGTTCAGAGATAATAGACTGGCAATGAATAAATTCTCATTAAGTGGTGTGTTTCAAGAAGTATTATCCAGTCAGTGATGTCGCCAGGATTTTTGTACGCGGTGCGGAATAACTTTTGTTACCCTTCAAATGGAGACCCCGAGGGTTGATAGAAAATTAAATACATGAAAATCGCATTTACATTATTCTCACATGTTGAAACTACGCGAAAGTTGGCATGTATTTGTACTAGAAACTGTTTTTCTAACAATTTATATATATATATATATATATATATATATATATATATATATGTGTATAAGAGAGAGNAAGAGACTCGTAAAACTTCTATATTCTTGAGTCAATGAAAACATGAATTAAAATATTTAAGTTGAAAAACTAAACATATAACTATTGGCAGTTCAGATGGACAATAACTTTTAACAGCGTACTATTGGAAAGTTAAAGAAAGTGTGAAAGTGTTGATTATAAATGATAAATTTTATTGTCAAAAGAGATGTAGCAAATTGCGTATAATCATGCAGGGGGGCAATAAACTTAACAATTACTCTCCAGAAACAAGCAAGGGACCACCACGCAAAGTTCGATCAAGGGCTCTATGGTAGTGACGGATTTAATATTCAGAAAATAAGTTATTTAACAAATACTTGGTATTATCCATATATTATTTCTTAAATAAATCGTAGATAGTGCAGTACAAATTCGATATTAATAATTACAAAAGAATTAATGACATTCATGCCTTTGTATAAAACTGCCTCTACCCGAAAGAAAACCGGAGATAAACCCGGACCAGGAGTCACCTCAGGCATGTCACCCTCAAGGTCGCACCCCTGGTGACGTCACTGCATTGTGTATGATTAAGCACACAAATAATTATTAGAGCTGAAAATTGAAAATAAACCTCAAAACGTGAAAAAATATTGTAAGTTGGCCAAATTTATATAACAGTCTTATAAGAAATATCTCAATTTTATTGTACTTTTTATTCGGAAATTTCTTTTGTAAATTTTTATATAGGAAAGTTATTCTGTCGGCACTCGAAAATCTAATAAGGACTCCGATCATAAAGTCTTTGGCCTCACGATAAAAGCATGATTTTGTACTTCCAAGAATCTAGCTTTTTGAGCTGAATAGTATAGTTTTTTTTAATATTGCAATTAAGTTTTTGGCACGGAAATTGTGAAAAACTCAGTTTTATATAACTTAAGGTATATCGTATAAATTATTCTTCGTTAACTTGTACGTATCAATTTTAAAATATAAAAATCTTTAGGTTACCAACGACTAATGATTGCTATCTATATAAGACAAAATCCCATTGTAATTTTCAAAATCCATTGAAAGCTACTGGAATTTCCTTGGGCAAAGTAAGAAAACAAACAGATTTACTTTGATACTTCAACAAAGTAAAGTTTTTGTGGCAAGAAACATTTATATATTTTTTACAATTTCATTCTTCTCTGTTTATGAATGTGTGGTGGATTGTTGTACGTCAGTTACTATATGAAACAACTAACTTCAAATTTGCTATGAACCAAGAAAAAGCTGCCTGTTCTATGAAAAATTAGCAGCAATGTACGAAAATGATGTATCTACAATTTCTACCAAGAACCAAGTCTTTTCGGTAATGATTTATGGGCTTCAAGTATTGAGAAGTAAAATGAATCCGTCCTATTAGAAGGCGTAATCTTGTTTTTACGTTCCCCTACTACGGGAATAATGTTTGTTTTAAGCCTACCACGGGAACCCCTAAAGTGCGACAAATATTTATTTTATTTATTTAATCATTATGACTTTCAACACAACTTTTATGTTAGTCTTGGAAATAATCATTCGAAACTTAACATTGATTTTTTAAAACTACAACGTAAATGAAACTAAAGCTAGAAGTCTACAATGCTCTTCTTTTTACATACGTTGAAGTTCGTTCTTTTAAACATTCAGAACTCTTTTGATCATAATACAATTTTTATTGTATAAGCTTTGAAATTCTATACGAGTGAAATATGATAAGCGGAGAGAACTACAGTCTAAGTTCTTATTTTGAATTACGATGTAACTGAAAACAATGCATCTTGGAATTTCTTAAGTGTCTTAATGATATTTCTTTGAACCTTTTACGCTTATTTGAATGACTCCTTTTAATAATATGCATGTTTGACGCCAATCTTAAGTTGACACAACGATCAGGTATTTGAATTCTTTCGTTATTCATAGTATATTGTTGTTATTCATAGTTATTCATTGTCCTCCACGTGGTCATACCCAGTTTATACTTCTTTTTTGACAATAAATTTATTTGTTTTTTTATATAGCATGTATAAAGAAGAAATACATTTTAATACACTAGAAGCAGGAGCAGAAGGGAAGTATTGTCATTATGAGATGACTTAAAAGAGGGTTGTCTTCACTTCTAGTATAATGACTGTCTTTTCGTACACATATATCAATCCTGTCTCAGGTTATCGAAGAACAAACACATTCTATATCTGAAGTTATTGCGTAAAATAAAAATCATGACCTATCTCTACGTTTGAAGATCGTGAGATAGTCTGGAAACTGTTTTTGTAGTATTACAATTATTTCTTACAACTTGACCTTTTATAGTAAGTGTTCTCACTTATGGAAGCATAGGCATGTAGTAAGTACATAAGATATTTATTTTTATTTCTCCAAACATCATATGATGAAAGATAAAAGAGGTGTGCTTGGAAAATTTACAAAGATGATATTTACAATGAATATTAGTGTATCCTTAAATTTAAAGTTCCAGACTCTGATGAAAATCACAAGGACTAAGATATTAGTTTCTTCTTGAGTGATATAAACGATTCCTCCTTTCAGATACCACCTTTTGCAAACCCAACCTCTCAGCGCGGCGCAGGCCAGCGCTCTGACGAGAGCTGGGGAAAGCTGGGACTTCTGGGAGGAGCCACAAGATGGCTCTGGTGCGGTGATTTTTGTAGCTCCGCACGAAACACCATCTGTTGAGCGCTTCTTGAAGGAGATTGGTGCGAAGTTTGAGGAGAATACGTGGACCCCGCCGAAACCTCACGTGACACGCGAGCGTCGTTCTTTACGCGCTATCTCATTTACTCAGTTTCACCGCCTCGCTGATGTGAGTATACACTTCATACTCATGAATAAGAAGAAGTTTTGTGTGTCGAAGTTCATAAATAAATGGTTTTTGCAAAAAAAAAAAAAAAAAAAAAAAACTGTTGAAGATTACATGGAGGAAAATCAACTTTTTACTCCTCTGAAACAAGCAATGGACCATTCCAGAATTCCGATCAGAAGGTCCAAGAGAGTAGTGGATAAACATTTCTGCACCCCTATTCACAATCATGATACGGAACCTCTCCTAAAATAAGAACAGAATTAATTACCTGCATGTTATAATGTCTACAGAATATTTAACGAATATGATTTTCAAGAGATTATAATAATTGTTATTTAATAAATACGTACTTTTGTCAATGTATCATTTTGAAAATTTTGTACAATAATAATTGTACAATAACAAAAGAACTGTAATAACATCGTATTTGCATGTTTCGAGTGACTGAACTTACACTCACGTTGAACGCTGGAATATGAAATTAGTAAAAAAACAACAACATTTTTTTGAATAATATTACAAACATTTTATATTTTAAACTAGTATATTCCCCCGACGCGCCGCGCCGTGATATGATTTCTAAGAAACGAAATACTTTTAGGCTTCTATATAATAACTATAATAAATTAGGTACTCGTTTTGTAATTTAACACATTCTTTTGCTTCTTAAGTACGCATGATAGTAAAAAGTGGTCGTATTCATCCAAAGTGGCTATAACCTTATAACAAAGATCTTTTTAAATGATTTCAATGAAAATGTGAAACTTCGGAGACATGTGAGTAGCATTTATTTCCAGCTGTTTTAGGAATCCCACACATTTTTCTCTTTCACTGTAACATAATTTATAAATCAGGAATTATTAAAAAATTAAATACTTCTCGTAATATTGAACAGATTTCTCTCCACGAATGACCATGTAGGTACAATATTTTGGGAAGCGAGGAGTTTTCTGAAATAATTCATCTTTTCGATCGCCTTTACATTGGAAATTTTTTAAAGACATGTTAATATAGACGAATCTAATTTTAAATGTGTGAAACCTAAAAAGTAGAATATAGTTTAACAAAGCTTCTACATATATTACTCAACTTAGTCTGCGAATAAAAAACCGTCAACAGCAATTTTAAATACACTATTAAATATTTGTATTCATACTATCATATACATACTTTGATTGTTAATTTAAACTCTTGTGGTCGGTTATGGTTAATAAATTTTTATCCTTTTTAAATAATGTTTCTTGTATGGCGAAGAACTTTTCTGTATGTATTTTTCCTTCTTAATTTGTTCATGTAGATCCATGAATATTTGGATGACCTCGGAAAACTATACCCTGAGCTTGTAACAGTGATCAATATTGGATCCAGCCTGGAAGGCCGTGATCTTAAACTAGTTCGCATCTCGAGCAACACAGGAAAGAGCAAAAAACCTGCAGCTTTCATTGATGCCGGTAAGAATTGGTTAATTTTTAATAGAATGAAACTTTTCTATGACGGACACTCCTGGAATTTTAAAATTTGTCCATTGTTGGTAATTTTCCGCATTTTGGAAGTTAAGGTCAACGTACGGGTACAATAAATTGATGGGATGTTAAAATATGTCCGGTATATAAAAATGTTCTGTATTGAGAAGTCTTCCTTAAGGAAAGTTTTACTGAAATAAGATTTCATTCGGCTTTGATTCTTTAAATCTTGTTCCAGTACGTATTAATCAAGTGTAAATTGTGAATTTTGATAGTTTATCTCCAAAAGAGAATTGTGCAAGACGGCATGCTGATTTTGATATTAATGCGATGAGTGAAATAAGTTCCATATAGTGGACGAGGAACACTGCAATAATTTAAAATTTTACAATTTAAGGTTCGCTTTAATCGAATTGTATGATTTTCATGACAAATTACTGTCGCGCTGGTACGATCAAATTCATGAGATTCTATCTCTGCAAACATATGGAAATCAAATGAATATTTCAATATTAAATTCTAATATATTCTGCACATTTAAAACCTATTATTGTGCGTAATATACTCAGCAAAATGAACATTCATATCTACTCGCTTGATCACACCGTTTCATAATATTGTAAGAGGTAATATGTACGTTCTACTATTTTTTTTCCACGGGTTATCATGTACTATCTCCACACACCATTTTTCCCGTGCCTCCTGTTTCCTTCCTTCCTCTATCCAAACAAGGCGACTATGCAGACAGAAGTTTCCATTTATCTCTTCTGCTTCCTAAACAGATGCTGATGGTGAACAGGCATTTTGAAAGAGTGCACTTTTGACCTGGTATATTCTTCCTTATAACATTGTTTAAATCTTTAGTATTCATTTTTGATTGTTATTTTTGACTTGATATTATGACGGTCTTACGTATATTCCGAGCATGCCATTATTGTAATCATTTCGACGTGACCTGAATATGCTGTACAGGAGTAAACAGTATTTCTGAAGCAACGCAGACTTTCAAGCAAACTTCGTAAAACCTGTGCAATGTATTTACTTCGTCAATAATTATGGTAGGCACACTCTGCGTGGCGTATACATTTCACATTTCAACTGACAGTGAGTTTGAAAATCCCACTGAATATAAACTCTACTATTCAACGACAAAACTGGTTGTATTATGTATTCTTATAAAGTGTAGCTAGAGGACTATTCTACTTCCTGTGCCATATCTAATTAACACTCGCTATTTTGGAATCTTAATAAGAAATCATTGTCTAGAGGGGATATGATCAAGATGTGTAAAATGTACGATTTCTTACAGCAATACACGCTCGGGAATGGATAGCTCCTCCTGTGGCGTTGTACACAATCTTCCAGCTTGTGGAGAATTATACTGAGAATAGAGAGCTCGTTGATTCATTGGATTGGTATGTGCTGCCAGTGCTTAATCCTGATGGATACGAGTACACTTTCACAAATGTACGTATGACTATGTTACTCAGTTTCATAGAAATATCAGTAATGAACTAATTAGCTAAAATTTATCGTTCGTACTAAAAAATGGGTGCGTCCCTATATAAGAACATTGCACATTATTGTTCAATCTTGTTTTTCAATATATTATTTTTAATGGCTCTTTACAAAGTACTGAGAAGTTTTTGAGTTGTACGATACATGATGTCCTCTTTCAAATAAAAACGTTTTTGGATTATTTCATTGTATGTTAGTTTAAGTGAACAATAAGTTTATATGAATTCTGCACATTAATGAGGATTTTTATCATTTCTTGGATAAAAGATTAAAATAAAATAGGTAAATAATGTAAGGTACAGTGATACGAAGAATGAAATAATTTTCGTATTATCCCCGGGGAAAGGGGTGCTTGGATCTGAGAAATAATCTTCGGAGGGGGAAGGACTTGAATTCTTCTGCTTCTTAAATCCAGTTACTCCGCAGTGGAGCTTAGGACGTCCGTGAGAAGGACTTGAATTGCGAGAGTTCATTTATTCGGCTAATCCTCTTACATACAGTAAAAGAAGTAAGTAACTACACCAGTAAATTATCGTAGTAGAGCAAATGTTTCAACTAGCAAATTTTCCCACCTAAGGAGAGGAGTTTGAGCCTGTGCGCGTCCCATTTAGTATGCCACTTTTACAACACCCAATTCACTTTGGAATTAAATATTTTTGATAAGAATGTACGGTAACTATTATATTCATAAAGTTCGTGTGTATGTATGTATCCGTATTAAACATACATTATGAATTAAGTGTGGTCCTGTGTATTGTATTTCAGTGTGTAGATATGGTATGTGACGCGTACTGCGAAATATAATACGACGCCTTATTTTATTTCACCACACTTAGAAATTAAAATACTTACTTGTCACATTTTTGTAAAACGGGGAAGAAATGTTAGATTTTAGTTAAATTGTTTCGGAACATCGGAAAAAATGCATTGGGAGATTTAATGTTATGATAGTAAGAACTCATTAAAACTATGTTGTACTAAAATTTAATTTTTGATTTAAAAAATCGTACAATTAAGCAATATTTTGAGGGATTGGTTATTATATAATTTTTTTTTCGCGAATGTATTTTATTTAAATGATTAATAGAATTGTGAAGGGGGTGAATACTTTGTAATGTTTTTACATTCATTTGATTATTAATTAATAACAAAAAAACAATCAAGGACGGAATAGTGACGAAAAAAAATCGGAAGAGGTTGTTTAATTTATACTACTTTCTGAAGGTAAAATTCTTGAATAAGGTAAAGATGTTTTAGATGTTAGAAAGACTAATAAAAATCAGTTTATGGTACATATTAAAGTGGACCGAACTCTCCTTGGTTTGTTTCAGGAACGCTTTTGGAGAAAAACTAGATCGTACAATGGAGATCCCAACTGTCTCGGTGTGGATGCTAATCGTAATTTCGGTTTCCACTGGGGAGGTGAGTGAGATAACTATATTTTACTATTTCACCTTAAAATGATTCTTAGATTTTAATAGTGATTATCTAGGAAGCAAATAGAATATGTTGAAGGTTTCTCAGAATGTATCCATATTTTCTGATTCTGGGCTCATGATACTGTTGCGTAAGCGCAGTTGTTATCAAACTACAACTTAAGTGAACAAAAAATTAAGATTACTAAGAAAAGAAAATATATTTTATCTTGAAATGGTCAAGATACGTACCAATATTGTTAATGGATTATTTTTCGTAAGAACCTTTTCTCAGAATTAAAAATACTAATCTCATTGCTTCGGGTTTAAGAACTTAATACAAATTACATTGGCATCGTTGGAAATAAAGGCAACTAGTTGCGACAGTTATTCATCTAAATCGGAGTCTCTAACCTCTTTAATTAGTGGCCGAAACAGAAAATGTTTAGTAGATTGTACCTTACTACAACATTTGTGATCGCTGTATCCTGCCTTGTGTTTTTCTCCGGATGTCTTCGGGGAGAGGCAGATTTTCCATGAGCGGGAATGTCATTAATACTTTTATTTTATTAATCTCGAATTTACAGCACACAATATCTACAATTCTTTTTGGAATAATAAATGAATAATAGTATGTGTTTAGTAAACAATTCCTTTTATAAATATTAAATCCGCCACTGTCCTTGGGCCCTTCATTGGAAATGACGGGATAGTCCCTTGCTTGTTTTCGACGAGTAACTTAATTATCCCCCAAGTGACCATATGTAGTTTGCAACTGCTTTTTTGACAGTCAAGTTTATAATAAATAGGTATCCACCTAAAACGTTATAACATAGGAATAGGGGAGACTGGGGTAAAATGGCCATACGGGGTAAAGTGGCAATTGACTTGTAATCACTGGAAACAACTCCAATTTGGTGACGAAGCTGTGAACTAACTTATAGAGAATCCATTAGTGTTGTCAAAGCATGTGCGATCAGTTAATAAGATTTCTCAAGTTTTCACAATTTTTCTAATTACTCTAGTACTGATTTAAGGTAAGTGTTCATTTATTTTCTCGTTATGGTTTTTCATTACTGATCAAATTTGTAAAGCGACATTGATGAAAACTCAGCCTAATTACCTTTAAAATGATATAGCATATGGTGAAAAAGAGTGTTCGACTTTGAAGGTATTTGTGGTTTTCTGAAACGGTGTTCAACAGGGTAAAGTGGCAAGGATCATGATGAGGCACAGTGGCCAGGCCCTCCGATCGCTTCTTAAGTTGAATTATTTGCTTATTTAAACATTATTTAGATGAATGAAGTGTGGGACTAGAAATTGTATTGAATTCTTTGTATTTAAAAATTCAAAAGTATTATTTGTAACCAATTTTCTTTTTAATTTTAAACACTAGTAAAGTTAGGTACGTTTTATACCAATAAAACAATGAACAACATAGAAACGCCTTTCAATTTATCATGCTTTGATAATGTTGCTAAAGCTCCACAATTACCAAGTTTATAAATGTATAAAACACCATTAAATTTTCATTTCTTTCTTCTTTTTCATCATCTTTTAAGACGTCTTGTTTCATACAATTTAGATTTGGGCTAAAACGAAAGACAATAAAACAAAATAATAACTGAGCAAGATGGGTGTGCTACTTGCTAACATGAAGGCAGTGAATCTCTTTAATAATTAGGCTTACGTTAGTGCAGGTTTGGACCCCATCAACGCTTTGGGACTGCATTTAAACATTTTTTTACGTTTTATTGAAGTATATTTTAACTTTAATAATAATTATAAAATTTGGTTTCTTCGAAAATGAAGAGTTACTTTTTGCCAAAAAAACAACAACTTTACTTCATATTCCTATATTGTACATGCAACATTAATATTAGAGTATATAATGTATTATAAAGTAATTTTTAATGATTAATACCAGGAATAGGTATGTATACGTATTTATCATTTCAAGATTTTCTGGTTACTTTACAAATATTGATATACTGTCAACAGAATAAGTTTACGTGGTCATCAGATAGTCCATCCAGTCGCGGGTCGTAGGAAACCCCTTACCGCTTCACGGACCGAATCTGGTTCGCGTTCCGTAGTTTGGAAACATCTTATCTAACCATCCCCTCTCCATGTACCACTCTCTGGGTATAGCTTTTAGATAATTTTGGTTCAGACGTAGTTCCTATTGTCAAACTACTAAAATGTATAATTTGGAAACTAATAAAACATGAACTCCACTCTATTATTCTTTGAACCTCCCAGAACATGGAATACGTTTATTTCTTCCAGGAAAGAACTTAGAAAAGTTAGAAAACGTTACCTTGTGGTTTATTGCGGATCTATCGTCAATACTGTGAGGACCTTTATTTTAGTGAATGTCTATTTAAGAAACTGGCATCACCTCTCCTTTATATGCTCATGAGTAAATTTATTTGTATGTGTATTTTCTACTCAACATTTGAAAAATGATAAAGTCAGTTAAGAAAATATTAAGAAAGTAAGAATTCCTCTTACTCCTGATGTAGACAAGTAACTTCTTTCACTTGTTTCTTGGTTAGAAACCTTGTTTAGAAGTCGAAAGGGAGTTATCGACTACCGTTAGTGTCAGCTACTAGAACTCTCATTTTAATTCTCTTCCATGCAAAAGCAAGTGGAATGAACAAAATAGTGTTACTATTGCACATGGAGAGGGTGGGGGGCGTATTACAAGAACTGATCACTTCGATAGCATATTTAATTTTCGTAATTCTTCTTTTCGGCAGACTGGAACTATTGAACTGAAGTAGGGGAAGTTCTCTAGTGCTCGATATTTAAGCTCAAAATATTATTATTTCCTTTTATTTCAATTAATTCATTAAATACTACTGTTCTGTTTTGTTTCTTCGTCCGATTTTTCCGTCTCACTGGTAATTGTTTGAAATAAGATTTATCGATGTTTCTAAAAATTCATTTTTCCAAACTCACTTTTATGATTAAGTAATCGACGACGTCAAAAATGGAATGAACCGTTAGTCGATATGATTGTTTGGAACTAAGAAAATGACAAAATGTTACTTGTTAAAATTCTGTTTACTTAATTGGAAATGAGTTCTTTAATAAATAGTGAAACCTCTCACACGTTATATCCAAGTATTATGTATTATTACATTACACCTTACAAACAATGACATATTATTTGTTAATATTTACTATTTACTTTTATTTATTATTTATATCTTATTACGCATATCTTACGTTGGTAATCCACAAAAAAAGTTTACAATAAAATACAAAACAAATCTTTTTCTTTCAAAATTACCGTGACTGGATTTGGAAACTGAAATCTATTATATATTGTTTCCAAATATTATTGGTATAAGAGTTTCTTACATAATTTTATTTGTGCTTATATTTCTCATTTTTGTATCAAGTGACGACATTTGTAAACATATGAAAAAATGCGTTCTAGTACTTTGTGCAATATACGAGAAAATAACACCCTAAATTACCAGGGCTTGATAATAATATTTTGACGACAAATCAAATTTAATCTTATAGCGGCATCACATGTTTTGCAGCCACTCGAACATAAGACCAAAAACTACTGAATCAAAAACGTATCTTATTGCTTCATTTTCGTGATAAACTACATAACATGCATCTATTAAGAAAGCATTGAATTGCATCAAAAGTAAACCGCAACGAAAAATTATCCCGAAGTATTTGATTCCAGAACCCAATGTGTCGAGCACTGGTGCACATTCGAGCACTATTTTTTATTATATATTTATATTGTTATTAATACATTAAATAATTAATTAGATAGTAGGTGATTTCTAAAATATTTACGTTAAGACTTTATATTTTATTTTATGTTATGTATTTATTTATATGCACAAATTTTATAATATTTAATGACGACTTTCGATAATATGAAAATTATATAATACATTTTATTTTACCAATATCCAAATTTTGGTAAGCTATTTTGTGAATTACTAGTGAGTACGATATTTCTGTAAAATTGGAGTAACAGAATAACATGAAATTAACGCATTTATCGAGAATCATAATGTTTTTGATCGCGGTTTTGAGTTTCAAGTACAGACTCATTCTTTTTCGACAATATCGACTACTGATGCAAAAACCGAATTCAGGGAAATGTCCTTTTCTGTTACGAGTTGACAATTCTAATGTAAAAAAAAATAAACAGACGAACAGAAAGGTGTGGGGAAGGAAGAAAAAATCAACGAAACTTCAAGTTTCGATTCTATTAACTATCAAAAGCAGCAATTTGTTTTTGCAATTTTTGAGATCAGGATGTCAAGCGGTGGTCTATTTACCTTACTTGCACAGGCTTTAGAAGATGTTTCCTACTGCCTTGACGAGTCTCAGAATCTTGGCCGGTTTTTAAATGTAAACAATCTGTTTAATCAGTACGAAACTGAAGAAATATCTTTTGTATTATCGTTTGTGTTTTTTAGAGATCGGCATGAGTCATGACCCGTGCTCACAGACATTTGGAGGAAACGATGCATACTCCGAAGATGAGACTCAGGTATTGGCCCGGTATGTGCGTACTATCCCTCGTCTTCGTCTGTACTTGACACTCCATAGCTACGGACCTGTAAGTATTTTGAAGTCTCATACCTATATTGAGATTTGCTATTCAATCACTATAGAAATATTTCATAGAAACATGACATGAAATTCATTTGTTGTAAAGCTGTAGTGTACAGGATCAGCAAAGAAAATGACATGTGATGTTTCATGGGACAACAATTTTGAAAAAAGAAGATTGAACGTATTGTAGGGATGTAAATCGGAGTAAAATTTTTAATTAATTTATTTTTCCAATTATTCTGTATTATTAATAAATATATTATTATATTACTTAACTGCTCCAAGCAAATAATTGAAACTTAATCATCACGATATATTACCTTGTAGCGAAGGGAAACATCGCCTGATAATTATGTACAACTGAAATTGATTTCATTTCTAATACATTTTTGGAATTGTATCTGACCAAAAACTAATTTTATTACAGTATCTGATGTATCCCTGGGGTTACACAACTGATCTACCAGAGGATGTGGATGATTTGGTAAGTATATATAGTCTCCAAAATGTAAATGGGGAACCAGGGTCGGAAGGGGGACCATTTTGATATTTAAAGGAAACCATTTTATAAAAGATTTTTATTTAAGAAAAAAAAGGAACAAATCATATTTAAACTTGCAAAGTTGCTTCCCCCAATTATTACACCAATTATTTTTTGGAGGTCACCCACTGCCATTCGGTAGAGAAAATTATACCAAATATCAAGGATTTCAACAAAAAAATTTCTTTGATTTTTAAAAGACCTGGATGGGTGGTCTCTGACATTTTGTATGTGAGTTAATTCACGAGAAAATTGTGAATTACGCCAACTTGAATGTGAAGTTGAAGTTGAACTTGAATTTTTGTGAGCCCCCAATCCGGGCGCGGTTTTTTAAATTATTTTTAAGTCTTAAGGTAAGTTTTAATCCATCACTAATGAATTAAAAATTATTTATGATTGATATTACACCATCAATCAGACTCATGATCAGTTTAACAATATTTTGCTGTGACTAGGCGTTATTTTTGAAGGAAATAATGGATATTCACAGAAAGAAGCTTGCGTTGATCTAGTGAATACTCTACATGACGAAATTTACTTCGAATAAGAACATAAAACTTAATTTTGATAATATTTTTTACTTTGTAGGAAAAAGTAGCTGAAGAAGCAGCAGCGGCCCTTCGAGCTGTGCGTGGAACGAAATACGTGGTCGGCAGTGCTTCAAATGTGCTATGTAAGTAATTTAATACTAAGCGGTTTTGAGCATTAACAAAGCAATAGTTTTCCTATCTTCTCCCTTGCACAAGTTACGTAAAATATCACGAATTACTTTATGCTCTTTAGAACTTCTGTGCTCAATGTGATTTTTACGATTTATGGTTATATCAAAGATAGAGATGTAGTCTTAGAGATGTAGAGATAACGATCCATGACAACTTTATCTCTATCTTTAAGACTACATCTTTATCTTTGAGATATCGACTTAATAAATAGAAGAGAGGTTGATATTAGTAAAAAAATGGACTTTATAGTGTCTTGTAAACAAGTATTTTCCTTGACATGTAGACTTATAAACATTGTTATCTCTAACTTTTTTCTTCCATTTATTACATAATCTTTATTGCCATGATCATTATCACACGATAAATTTTTTTTCTCTGTGGAGTGCCGGTGAAGAAAATAGCTTATCATTATTATGTAACGCACCGATGCGTAGGACGAAGCATATCTTTTTGCCCTGCGCTCCCCTATTATGCAGTAGAAAAGAGGTCTGAAAGAGGTCGTTAAAGTTGATAATTCAATAAAGGAAGAGGGTTCGTTCAGTATCTTAATTCTGTTTCAGACGCTTCATCCGGAACAAGTCGTGACTGGGCGAAAGGCGATTTGAATGTCAAGTACGTGTATACGATGGAACTTCCTCCCGGAGGATCTGGCTTCGACCCGCCTCCAGAGGCTATTGTGCCCGTAGTGATCGAGACCTTCGAAGCCATCAAAGTGCTTGGTGGAGCGGCAGCAAAGGCGTGAAATATTTGCTTCCTGGAATTAGATTTCTATTTTCAGATTTATCTAAACTGATGGTAGAATAGATTGACTAGTCACATAAAGATGCAGTAATTACGAGATACAAGAGAATTCATAATAAAGTGTTTATTTCAAATAATGTATATTCATTCCTAAAATATTTTATTACAGAATGTTCTTTAATAATCCTTTCTTCCTGTCAGTTTATAAAATGTTATCATATGCAGGGACGTAGACAGGTTTTGGGGCGGTGAGTGGGAGCATGGTTTTGACCTCTTGCTCGATCTTCTTTGACGAAAAGGGGAAGTAAATTATATGTTTCTTACAAAGAATGAGTGACTTAAAACTTAAATAATTGCTCGATTAACAGATAAATTATCACTCAGAATATAAATAATTACCATCTTCATTAGAGATATTATTTTTATTTGCCATAATCCAGTAGGTACGCAAACTCATCTCTGCAATAAGTGCCTGAAACGTGACACAAAACCCTATCAAAGATTGAAGTCATATGAAGCAATATGAAGTTGACTGTCAAGGTTATGATGGAACACTTATATCTTGAAAAAAAAAATTATCTATCGTTCTTTCACTCTCATGTACCTCTCAGTTGTGAGCTTGTGATCGCTTTCGCCGCATGGACTATCCAAACGTTATTCTTGAAGATGTTTCTAACACAGCTTTGCTCTATACCTCTTGTAATATTATTGGCAATTCGACATACTGCGACCCTAGGAGGTGACATCTGTGATACTTATAGAGGGTGAGCATTTCATTTCTCCTTATTTCACCGTAACATACTATTGCAGTATAATCCGTTAAATCAGTCCATCGAAAAACATTTATGTGAAGAGAGACGAGTTAGATAGATCGCACAGATCCTACAACGAACATAAATCGGTATGTAGCAACGCTCACCATCATGGAGATGTTTAGAGTTTAACAACTTAGTCCAAAAAATATTTTCCTTCAAAATTGTTGGTTATTTTTCTTTCACTTCACTCCAGTTTAATTGTACTTTGTGTTCAGAGAATTAAAATAATTTTACTTTTTTGTTGTACATTTTTTGTTATTTATATTTATTTTATTTATTGTTATTTGTACGATTTGTTGACATTTTCAACAAAAAAAACAACGAACAAGGAATGACAAACACCATAAAACCAAGTAAAAGTTATTTTACTGGAACTAAATTTTTGATCTGTCCTTAGACTGAACAATCACTGAAAGGTCTTATTAAGAATATTTCCAAATAGAATAAAACAATACAAGTTTTGAAACACTGAATAATTGTAATCGACAATAAGGAAATTAAATTATAATTGTTATAACTTCTAAAAAGAAAATAATACTTGATGTCTAGAGAGTAGGCAATATGTGGAAGTACAAATATTTGATCTATACGTTTCAATTTCCTATTAAAAAACCGTAATTCAGTAGATAGGATAAAAAACTTGATTTCCTATTTTTCTTTTTCAGTACGGTTAAATTTAATTTTAGACGGAGAGAAGTGGTTGAGAATTTTGATGAAGGAAAAATTCTGTGTCGAATTTTCAGTGAAGGATTAATAGGAAAATCTATGAAGTTTAGAAGGAAAAGAAAAAGATGCGTAATTTTCTAGAACTTGTAAGCTCTTAAACTTATTCTACAATACTGCTATTACCAACAATAATGATCATTCAATTCATCATTATCCACCTTTCATGTTATTCAAGTAGCATTCGCTTTCAGGTATAGCTAAAAGAGCATCCGAAAATATTATTCTCTTGCTACAAGATAGAGCAATCTCACCCTCTTTCGTAACACCGTTCTGTATAATAACAAATAGGCATCAGAATACTTCAAGTTATGAGGAAGTATTTAATATTATCCCATATAATATAAAGTCCTCCGTGTAACTCACTCATTTATAGTTGAAAATTATTTGATCAACTAGTCGTAGAAACATGAAATTTGATTTTTCTCATAGCTATAGAATAGCAATGAATGACAAAATTCAAAAAATTCCAGAATTTTAATTTTAAACATTTTTCGGGGAATTAATATTACCCAAGCTATTAGCTAGTGCATGCCAAAGCCACCTCTATTACAGAAATATAGTAGTATAGCGGTGAAAATCGGGGCAATAGTATTGGCATTTATCGTGAATAATGCATATTATTCAAGTTTTTATGGACGCATTGAAGTATTGTGTGCTTTCATTTTACGATTAGTTTCTAATAAACACTATATATGTTTAATTGTTCTGTGTCTTTGAGCAAATAAAATAACAAAATTGGATCTTGTTGAACATATTTGAAACGGCATCTGAAGAACATCAATGATAAGTTGCCAAACGTAATCATAGTGACGTTTTATTCGTTAAAATAGCTTTTATTCATTAATGTATCGTATGAGTTTTTGTGATTGATTAGCTCAGGTATGTATTTGTATTTTATTTACATTGTAAAAATGCTTATTATTTACATTACCAAACTGAGTTTTTGATTACGTGAGGTACTTAGGAATGTATCATTTTCTTAGACACGTTTGATATTACTCGCTTTTAATTTTTGTGTAGTATTCAGTTTGAAATTAGTTTTACGATCTTTAGAAGTCCAAAAACGAAGATCATTATAAATTATTTAGTGATTTTCTTTCAATAAGTCATGGTGCAGTCACAATTCATATATACTGCAGACCGAGAAAATTTGTATCGATTCATTGATACATTTCAAAAGTTTGTTTTCGTTCTTAAAGAATTAAATTTTAGGTAAAAATTTTAAACTTTTAACTTTTACTTTGTAACAGAAGATTAAGTTTATTTTATATTACATTACAATATTTTAGGACCAAATCTACCTAACGGTCCAACGCCGTAGAAAAATAACCTTATTCTTCGTATATCCTTTCGCGAGTGCTGCTACCTCCACCATCGCCTCCATCTTCACACGTACAACATATTTTCTTAAAACTAAATCTCCGGGTCTAACAAACCTAACATCATTGTTTATGGCTAACCTAACATCATTGTTCATTATAATTGTTCATGGCTCGCTGTCGCGAGCCATATTATAATTAACATACCCCTAACATACTAACATAAACGGTGGCGGAGAGAAGAAAATAGTGCGGAACAATATTTCTTTATAACTACCGTAAATATGAAGAGCAAAGAATACGGCTTATATTTTCGGAACCGTAATAATATTTGTAGTATTATGACATTAATCATTTTTTCGAACCCTCTTTGGACTACATGCTATACTTTGGCCATATTTTATGTTCTATTTTAAACGTATTTATTAATTAAAAAAAAAAAAATTCAACATTTCTGAATTTCTTACAATACGTCCAACAATAGACCATATTTATTTTGTTTCAAAGAAAGAATTCCCAAGTAGCATGGAATGAATGTAACTCGTTACTTGAAATGTTACACGAAAATAATTTTTTTTTTTCAAGGATCATTGACATTCAGCAACTGCAATCGAATTAAAGATGCCTACAATTAATGCGAGGAAGTGAATAATATGTTGTTTCATTTATTGGTAATTATAATGTCATGCTGCGTAGCGCGGTTGTGAAACTCGAGTTTTAGATATATTGAATTTAGGAACAAGTATACCAATAACTTGAATGTGCCATTTTGTTTGTTCCCTCTGCATTGCTACTGGTATAAGACAAAGTACGGGTTACAGAGCCAAGCACATCCGTCTATATATTACTCAAGAACTTTCTTACAATATTGGTAGTATTTAGAATGACAGCTTTTTGCATAAGTATATAAATATTCTTATTCAAATCAAGAATTTTAAGGTTTTCGTGCAACTGTTTTGGTATTACACCAGTGGCTGACAAAACAATTGGCACAATGCACACTTTATCGAGTTTCCAGATCTTCTTTATTTCGTTACTCAGGTCCACATACTTGGTTTTCTTTTCAACTATTGTTTTCTCAATATTATGTGTGTTTGGCACAGCTATGCCAATCAAAAACGCAGATTTCTGCCTTTTATCAAGTAGCACTAAGTTGGGTCTATTGTTAGGGACACATTTGTCTGTAATTGTAGATCTGTCATAATACAAAATGGATCTATCTGTGTCCAATACAGGAGAAGGAATACATTTGTAATATGGAGAACTCTCTTTTAACAGTTCGAACTTAATACCTAAGCTCTGGTGAATATTAAAATCGCTTGATTATGATGACGCTAGTAGTTGGACTGAGAGAGAGCACTGCATGCAGACACCACATGTTGGATAGTTTCATCTTTATCCTTGCATTTTCTACACTTATCGTCCCCTGCATTCGGGTTCCTAATGATATATTTCAGATATAAATAATAAATTTATTGTCAAAAAAGCAGTACAAACTGAGTATGAAAACGTGAAGAACAATAAATTAATTTACTCTCCGGAAGCAAGCAAGGGATCACGTATACTGTATATTCTGTGATTTAAAGATCACAATGTTTCGACTTAATATTGAAGTCGTCATCAGGTGGTACAAATTAAAAAATCACAAAATATATAGTATTTGTCCGTTAAAGGTCGTAAGTCTTTAAGTATTTATTTAATTTAGTTTATTACTAGTTTATTATTTATCTGACTAACAACATTAACTAGAATTCGGAATGCATAGCACTGTCCTAAGTGTGGAATTGAGATTATCAATGTTACAATTTAATTTGAGGTTGTCTTAAATATGAAGAACTAAGAATTTCGTGACTTTCATAGTTTTTATTTCGGTTCCTTTTATGAAAGACAGACACAGGAAGGAGATTTTGCGATACTATTGCGGGAAAAAACTGTTTTATCAGTTTATAATCAAACGACTGGAATGAAATCAAATTGGAAATAATTAAAGAGCTGTATTAAATAAATTTATTGTCAAAAGCAGTACAAACTGCATATCACAACGTGGAGGACAATAAATTAATTTACTCTCCGGAAACAAGGTAGGGCCCATCCCATCAATTCTGATCAAGGGCCCTAAGGTAGAGGCGGATTGAAAAATTTCGGCGAAGTCCTAGATAAGATGAAACGTTAGCACGTGTCAAAATACTAATAGAATATCAACAAATTTGAAATTTAAGACAAAAAATCTATTTCACAATATCGTATTATTATCGAACTATGGATTATTCGGAAAATAGTGATTATAAATCTTAAGTATTAAAATACCACTAAATTCAAGATTTATTGTTTTAAAAGACACCACCCCTAGATAAGAGCCTGGAGAACCTGTATTTTAAAAAATCCACCTCTACCTGGAGAAAAACCGAAGAAAAACCCGTGCCATGATGGGGCTTCAGAATTAATGTACACAACCGTGCCAAGGTTCTGTACACACAAATCTAAATTAATATTAATTATAAAATACAACACAAGAATACAAGAAAATAGTTTTGAACTTGTTATAAGTTATTGTGAAAGTACAACAACAGTGGCGTAATAACGTTCAAGACGATTTTAACTTTTATTAAAACCAATAAATTCTTTTATGTTGTGGAAGCACTGGTGCAGAAGGTAGCTTATAAAGACGAATTTGAGGAGATTAAATTTAATAATATACGCAACGGGAAATATGGGGACTAACTACTTTAGCTTAGATTCGGAATGCGTATCAAAATTTGCTAAATTGGGTATTAAGATTGTCAATGTAACAATTCCATTTGAGGTTGTCTTTAATATCGAAACCTAAGAATTTTGTATTTGTAAGAGTTTTTAATTGTTTTCCGTTTAAAGAAAGAAATCTGGGGTAAAGATTTTTTGATACTATTGTGAAATGACATAGACACTATTTTGTCAGTGTTTGCAATGAGGCGATATGATCGATGAATCCAATGCTTTGGATAAATCAAGAAAAACACCCGGAGGATTTTCTCCATGGTCAAGAGATGTGGCAACATCGTTTAAGAAAGTAGTGGAAAAGGATTTCCGAAAATATGTTGATCGTCAGAGAGAATGTTAATTTTTGATAAAAAAATCTAGGAGACGTTTATAGAACAATTTTTCTAAGATTTTTGAGAAATTGTGTAGTAGAGACATTGGTTGATAATTTCCACCATTGAGTTTGTTTCCCTTCTTTTGTAAAGGTTTCACTTTAGCTCTCTTAATATGTTAAAAAACACCCCTTCCGAACTATTAAAAATATATGAAAAGATTTAATATAACGTGAGACGAAAATTTAACAATAAATTCGGTTGTATCATCTATACCTGTTGGAAATTTGTTTTTTAATGAGCTTATAATTCTCATGACTTCACTGGCGTTAGTTTCGGAAGTGAACATAAAATTTGGTACGTGGGTGGATATAATTGGACATTGATTTGGAGATATTGATTTCACTATTTTACCTACTTCTGAGAAATAAGAATTGAACAAATTTGCGATGTCCTGAGGATTTGATACGATTTTGCCATCGTTTAGTAAAGAAACATTTTCTTCGCGATTTTCAGAAGTTGACGTGAAATTTTTAACAATATTCCTCATGGCTTTGGTCCAGTTGTTCGATTTTAGTATATGCCTGTCATTTTATATAACTTTACCTACATAGAATACTTTTCGAAAAATAGTCTTATATTTACGGAAGTAATCATGGAATTCGAGTGGTTGCATATAGAGTTTTGAAATATAATATAATGGCGTGTTGGATGAAATTGTTATCCATTGTGTAATCCATCTATTGTACTTCTTTGTGTTAATAAACTTGCATTTTATGGGAAAGCTAGAGTTGTAATATTTCAGGATTATTGAAATAAATACATTGAATTTGTCGTCGATGTTTTGACAATTTGAACATCTATACAAGTTTCCTCTCTCAAGTACTTTATAAGTATGGATATATTTATCTCGCGTTGAACACTTCTGAGGAATACGAGATTTCATTGTTGACAATAACCTGATCTTCGATTATAGGCCGGATTTGCGTCCACTATTACATTTTCGAGGCTTGCCGCTGTTTTAGCGCCTCCTTCGGTGTTTTGTTTGGTTTAGGTTTTATAAAATTTCTATGACATGTGAATATACCTTGTTTTGACGTATCCATTCCTTGACTATGATAGTGACAGTTCTTACTCATCTGACTTAGGAGGCAATGTGGCTTACATCTTGTAATTTGAATATTTTAATGTAAATTTTAGATGATGGTGACACATATCAGGGTAAAAACGTTGAAATGTCAGAATTAATTGGAGAAATATATGATGTGTCTGTTTATTAGGTTCGTGTATCGTTATCACTGTGTATACAGAATTTTTCATGATGCATTTCAGCACTAAACCTATCAAAGTGCTACATTATGATGTATCTGATAACATTCTTTTGATGTTAGTTTCCCCGTATTTTAAACAATTTCTCTTTTTTCAATAAAACCCTTAACATTAACGGTATCAAAATTGTCTATAAAGTTAGTCATAAATTGGGAAACGTGTTTTAATGGGTTAAGAACCTTTGTCTAATATGATGAAACATAATGTGGTTTATAAAATATGCTGTAAGGATTGTGATTCAGTTATGTAGGACCAATGAAAAGATGTCTAAAAACTAGGATAACGGAACATACAATAAATGTAAAATCAGATCATCGAAGTGTTTCAAAAAAACATATTTCATTCAAAGATCACTCGATGTATTGGAATGGTGTTGGATTTTAAATTATGAAATAATTATTTTCAAAGAGTATTTCGGAGATATTTATTAATGTACTGACAATTATTAAATTTACAATTAGACACTGAAAAACGTCCATTAGATTAAAATTTTTTGTTTTGTTTGGTGTTACAAAAATTATTTGACGTGTATATATTCCTTGTTATGGCGTATCTGTTCTTTGACTATGTTTGTGACGGTTCTTTCACTACTGACTTAGGTGGCAATGTGGCTCATTTGCATGGTTTTAATAATTTAATGTAAATTTTACTTATTATCATACCAGAGTAGAAACTTTGTATATCTTAATTTATTGGTGAAATATAAAATGTGTCAGTGTATACAGACGCCATCTTGATGAATTAATATTTATTCATAAAACCTAATTTTTTACTTTGTGTACACAGAAAAAAGTGATAAGTGTATTAACTTTGTTTCTCCGATTTTTGTTGTGCTCTCCACTGCTAATAGATGTCAGGGGTCTATAATAAAAAAATCCGATTATGGCCGAGGCGTGGTTTCTCTTAACTACTCCAGAAAAATGTCGGTTTGGTACCGCAAGTTCCCAACAATGTAACATCTCTTCTTTCCAATTCCCTTTCTCAAGTTACGTTTGAGTGGATGAGCAGGCATCATGTCCTGAACATCGCCAGAAGGTAAGAAATAAATAAATAAAGGACCAAATCTACCTTACGGTCCAACGCCGTAGAAAAATTACCTTATTCTTCGTATATCCTTCCGCGAGTGCTGCTACCTCCACCATCGCCTCCATCTTCACACTTACAACATATTTTCTTAAAACTAAGTCTAACAAACCTAACATCATTGTTCATTATAATTGTTCATGGCTCGCTGTCACGAGCCATATTATAATTAACATACCCCTAACATACTAACATAAACGGTGGCGGAGAGAAGAAAATAGTGCGGAACAATATTTCTTTATAACTACCGTAAATATGAAGAGCGAAGAATACGGCTTATATTTTCGGAACCGTAATAATATTTGTAGTATTATGACATTAATCATTTTTTCGAACCCTCTTTGGACCATATGCTATACTTTGGCCTAAATAAATAATGTCTCATTGTTTACTTGGATCTAAATATTTTTTTGTGAAAAAAGCAGTTACAAACTTTATGACTATGTGGAGGATAAAAATCTAATTTATTCTCCAGATGCTTACGAGGGACCATGCCATCAATTCTAATAAGACGCAGTTGTAGATTTAACATATATCCTAATGCAAAATCATGCTCTGCCCTCCGTTTTAAAATAAGAACAAAAATAGTTACGTAATTATTATTATACCTGCAGAGTATTTATCAATTTTTTTTGAAAAGTTCATAATAGTACAGCTATCTAACAAATACGTACTGTTATTAATTTATTATTCAGAAAAACATTTCTAATTAATCTCTACTATTAATATCAATCAAAATTTGAGATTAATATTAAATAATATTGACACTGCTGTCCCCAAACTGTGTTGCTTCTATGCTCGTAGCTATCTGCCTTTGTCACAAAGAAAACCGGAGAAAAAGCAGGGTAGGGATGAAGTTACAGAGACAATGTGCGCAACGAAGCCAAAGTTGCTCAAAATTCTAAAATGTGCGTAATCAGTAACTAGAAGCATGCCTTAAAGTAATTTTGTATTCTAATAAATAAGTATTTATTGTTCTATGGCGAGATAAAGTATTATAGAAGTTTGTTCATTTAATTTTAAATAGACTTTAAGAAAATTCATATGAAGTGGGAAAATTGAAATTGATATTAACTTTTTTCATAAAACTCAATAAATCCTTTAACATTTATAAAAATATTACTTTTGAAAATAATTTTAGATATTTTTTCTTTTTATAATTTTAGATAAAACACCTAAAAAATTACAAATTATTTTAAAATCAACGAACCATCGAATTTATTAAAATGTATTATAAAAACACACATAATCAATTGTTGGCTGAGACTTATCATTTTACTCAAGATGGCAATTTTATACACAAACGACTTTTTATGCAACGAAATCACTTGATTGAAAATTCTCTTAATATTTTTCATCTTTTTCTAAATTAGACATAGATTCCGCTTGGTATTTTATATTTGCGCTTCACGTATGGTAGGCGTTCCCCTCGTTTTGTAACGTGATATCGGCTTCTGGTATTTCGTTTTAATTGCTGAAACGTTGTGCGAAACATCTACAATTTATCCTTGTCATCATATAAATTGCCTTGAATCCCAAATGCCGTCATAGAGTTCGAGTTAACCCCATCATCTTGAATTTATTTTCGCCGCGGCACTGTTGTCTCCGCGCTCAAGAATGAGAACTCATTACATATGTTTTCTGAGTCTGCTAAGCAGTATATGAAAAGTGATTGGTCAATTTTTTACAGGAGATTCAATTGATCCGGTTATTTATTATTATATTGATGGGTGGATTGGTCGACAAATTGCGTTTGCAATTAGTCCAAACAAAAAGGTAGTAATTTAGGAAGTTAATAGTTTAAGTATTGAAAGTGAATTGGAACTAGTAATTATCAACTGAGAGAACAACTTTCATGAAAAATTTGATGTTTCTCGTAAGGCGTTGACGGAGGGTGCATTTGAATTAAAATTTTACGTTCAATTCAGTTTATTTTCCTTTTGAGTTGGGGAGAGTGCTTCTGACCAAATATCTGTCATCAACAGACCGTGCTTACAAATTACACATGATATAAAAGTTACAAAGAATGAAATATACAGTTTAAAATAGTAAAAATAAATAATGGATCAAATAATAAGAATATTACAAAATGTAACTTAATGTAAATACAATATAAAATAGTGAAATAATGATAACAATGAATTATAATAAGATAAGAAACATTTAAAATACAGAAAATTCAGAAGTGAGGAAAAATAAATTGAAATAATATAAATGTAATTATTAAAAAACAAATTAAATGAAATTTAATTAAGATTTTATAATTAACTTCTATTTCTTAATTCTAGATTTAAATACATTAAAAGACCGTTAGATGAACCATAATATATATTGTGATGGTTTTTCATCTAACAACATTTCAAACCTTGGTTGGAGCCTACCATATGTAATCATATGTAACTACCATATATTTTCAGAGAAAATGAAAACCAAAGATAACCTGTGATGGAAATGTAACGACCTCAAAACTAAAATACTTATTTATGGAATGAATTTTTTGTCATCACGTGTTTTAGTTTAAAAAAATATTATTTTGAAAATATCCAAAATATTATTTCCACCTTGTTTTTAGATTATAAACAGTTTTGACTATTTTGAAAGTTTGAACTTCGAAGTGGTTTTAATAATTGTAACATTTTGTGAATCGTTTTTTGGAACAGTTATCGTATTTTCAAAACCAAAGCTCTCAACGTGTCTCAATCTTCGGCACTCGAAATGTACGGTGAGCTCTGGGATTTTTGGAAGTACCCACTTCCTGGTTCGACGTCACATATATTCATTGGACCAGATCAACTGAAGTC
This sequence comes from Laupala kohalensis, assembly GCA_002313205.1. NCBI lineage: Eukaryota > Metazoa > Arthropoda > Insecta > Orthoptera > Trigonidiidae > Laupala > Laupala kohalensis. The sequence continues at coordinate 292,498 of NNCF01127042.1, forward strand.
TGTAAGGAGCTTCTTGAACAGCTTTGATATTCAATATGAAGAAATCCTCTGGAAACCTCCTTTGCAACATCAATCCGACGAAGAAATTGTACCTCGCAACATTTCATTCATCGGCTACCACAGTCTCAGCAATGTGAGTTAAAATTGACAAAAATATAAAAAAAATTTTCGTTATGTACCTTAATTTTTCGGTAGATTTAGTAAGCAAAATCTTTTGTAAAAGTAATTGTAAAAAATGTTCTGATTTAAAAATACTTGTGTACAATATAATGTAAAAATCGGTTTTCGGGTACGCGATATGTTTTCCGGAAAAGTGGTTTTCGGGAAATAGTTAATGTCAAGTGTTTCTGGAAATTTCTTGTAATATATTCTGTAATACATGCGTAATGTCAACATTTGTTTTGTGAAATGCTACTAAATCAGCTTATTTCATTGCCTTTTTGTTGAGGATATCAATTCATTTTGGCAGCAAAATTTTATTAAAAATATATATTGTGATTTAAAGCAAAAATTCTAATGCAAGAACAGTATGGCGAAGAAATAAGGGTTTAATATAATTATTGTTTCATTTGAAAGCTATATTGACTTTTACAGATTTATAAGTACTTGGATAATCTTGCGGAAAAGTTTCCAAAATTGGTGACCGTGTCAAATATTGGGTCAAGTTTGACCGACCTACCTGTCAAGATGCTGAAAATTTCGAAACGTGAAACAAGAGGAGTACGACCTTCTGTATTAATTGTTTCAGGTATTTATTCGCTTATGGGAGTCGCAGCCTCGATCGCTCACGTAGGACTTTAAATTTTTGTATGTAATTTGACCACCCCAACCTTTGGTCAAACAAACCCACAATATTATAAGTAATTTCACTTACATATACATAATAACTGCAATGAAAGAATTGGAATAAACCTAGAATTAATTTAATTTATATAACTCATTGCTCATGTAATGAAATATAATTGCTATATATTTTAACAAATTAGATACAACTAAATATTAAATCCTGTCAATATACTGCAGTGAAGTGGCGTGTAAGTTTTGCGGCCAAATGTGATTAGAATATGAACATTAGACCGAAGAAATCTGTAATAAGATTCTCCGTACACCACGATTCATGTAAAGTGACCGTCCTAACAAACACCAAATTCATGGGATGGCATAGACCCTTTTTTATCGCTTGTTGAATTTATAGTGGTACTGGTGACCTATTCAAAAACATCATCGTATTAGATCAATCGCAGATTGGTTCCCGAGACGGCAATTTGCCTATGATTCATATCGTTAAAATTTATGTTATACCCTTTATTTCTCAGGGCACTCATATTGAATTTTCTCCACCTACTTACATGAATTGAAGTACAGCGGTTTTGAGGTCAGAGGAGTTCGACACTACCCGCACGAATGATGGGGAAGTCGTCGGTCTAGCAAGCACCCCGCGTTGCTCGCGACAGTGTGTATTTCCAACACGACCCACTAGGCCGTATAACTCTTTGACATATGTATGCGAATTCGCCATATTCCTTTTAACTCGTTCCGAGTCTCGGGAATGTCTGTTGCGCTATGGTGAGAATTTCAACTATTATAGTGCATTTCCTCAAAATTAGCGTAAGACAGCTCTATTCCGAGGTGTACTGAGTAGATTCTCATACTACGGCAAATCATTTCAGTCAAAAATGGGTACTATTATGAACGCCCTTCGTTTTTGATTACGTTGGAAGAATGTTTAGTTGACCATGTCTCACTGTAAAAAGAAGTAAAATGGTTATCAGCTGTCATGTGATAGTTCCCGCTGTAATGGTGAGGGGTGTTTCAGTATACCCTATCAGATAACGCGACGTCCATATCGTTTCTTTCTCTTATAAAGTATTCTGACAAGAAACACTGGCGGTGGCTGACAACGTAGGCTTGATCCACAACATGACCCACTCAATCTAAAACCTCAATTCTGTTCCAGATATATTTCCTAGTATGGACGCAACAAAAAATGACACTACCCGAAAAGGAAACACAGTTATTACCGCCAGTGTCATCATTGCCATTGAGTCAACTGTACTGGAAAATATATCATTTCATCCATGTGTTACTTCCATTAACGCAACTTGTTGTGATTTAATCTTTATATATAAAAATCCAGCCTGCGTATGTTTGTGCTCGCAAAACTCGAAAAGTATTCGGTAGATTGACTTGAAAATATCGGTACAACGTTGCATTCATACGCGCGTACGTGTACGCATACGCACGTGCTTTTATAAACTCATTATATAGATGTCACATCTGCGACAGGTAAAAATAGCTTTGAATTTTGGAATTTTTTAAAAATATATAAGCGAAATACCACTCACTGACTGACTAATCACGAAATATCAGAAACTAAAAATTCTACAAACTTGAAATTTGGCAGATAGGTTCCTGTAACATGAGAAAACAGTCTATAGGTTTGTGCGATGTTATTTTTATGACCACTCCCTTTCACTTCTTGGAGACTGAGTGGGAGCGCCATTGAGGACTTTAACTGTACGCCGCAGAGGAGGAACTATAGCGTGTGACCGGTGCTAGCCTCTCCATTTATTATGTTATTGTTTGACCGTACCCTTTCACTTCTTGGAGGGTGAGTAGGAACGCCGTCGAAGAATGTCGGCAGAAGCGTGTGAGGTGACCGGCGCTAGCCTCTCCCTTTGTCTTATACTATTTCTGTGAAAGTGGACTTGCTCGCCATGTGGACCGAGGTGAGGTCCATTGAGGAATGTCGGTAGAGACCAGAAAGAAAGACTGTTAGTATGTTTATGAGTAGGGTATTTTCGCCACATGCAGAGACAATGACACACTCAAGAAGGGGTACGTTCGGGTGCCTGGCTTGGGCCGACGACGGCGCGCCCTCGCGGTGAGGTTACTGCGTTCCGAGGACGGCTGTTGGAAGAACAAGAGGATTGGATTGCACGTTGTGGCAGCGACAAGGTGTGGTTGCCTGCTGGTCACCTGACTTCCTCTTCCGTATATATTGGAAGGATTGAGGATCTTCGGGAACTTATACATGTGGGTTGAGTCCACAGGTTACTTGAAATGTGACCTGGCTAGCATTGGTCGTCAGACCACTGTAAGAGATTGCTACGGTAATCTAGATACACTTGCTACTAGTTACGAGTGGTGTAACAGGTAACAGTTCGTTATTCGAGAAAGCAACTAGTATTTTTGGAGGTTCGGATAACCTAGGTATGTTTTTCGAATTAATTGTCAGCAACTGAACTTATATGTGTGTAGTTAATGCATTCTGATGGCATTTTCTGTGTAATGACAACTTTATACTTGTATTTATGATTTTGAGAGTTTGTCCAAGTTTGTAAATACTCAGATTTCAATTTAATTTGTATTAAATTATTAATTATTGTTATTACACGTGTGTTTAATTGTCCGAGAAACGGGACTGGTGGCAGCGGTAAAACTACTATAGGAACTGTGGTGTTTATGTGGGGATCGGTAGTCGTCTCATCTCTACTACTCCTCTCCACTGTGAATCCCGCATCTACCAAAACTCACATTGCATCTGGGCTTGTGTGGTGTGGTTACAGTTCCCTTTAGGATGTAGACATTCGCCATGAACGGATTTTACTAATATCTATCCCTAACGGTGTGGAATGAGGGTTGGAATATTTTATGGTATCCTACTATAACTCTAGAGTGCCTGGACCAATTTCTACCAAAGTTGATACAAAGATAACAATATTTAAACAAGCAATGAATGGGTAAGACATCCCTTGCACCCCTAAAGAGGGGGTGAGAAGGGGACGACATGTAAAAATAATGGAAAACTCAGAAAATAGATTCGAAACCATACTTTTCGGTGTCGTTAAGACGGATAAAAGCGTCCCCGGTGCTTTTTATGTTATCTAATCAGTCCACATTGCAGATAATATACCCGTTGCATCCCTGGGGTAGGGATGGAATGGTAAATACAATGAGAAAGACCGATAAGTGTTGAATAAATCATTTTTGGCTCTGAAGCGAAGTGATAGCCTCATTGCCAGATAAGTACACGGTGATCCCCTATAAGGAATAAACACTTTGTGTTGGGGTGAGAAGATGTGAGATATAAAAATAATCGAAATTGACCGATATTAGTGTTGAGATCGTAGTTTTTGGGGGCACTGAAATTAGTAGAGACATTCTCGAAGACGTCAAAGTTCACAATCAGACCGTATAAACTCCAGCACCCCTAGGGAAGGGGATGTTGTTAAAAAATATCGAATATGACATACCAGTGACGACATATAATCTTCAGCGTCGCTGAGGTGATAGTGAAATCCCGATATTGTGTAAGCCTGAACTCAGCCCTCATTAAAGAAACAAGGTTAAGGGATAAAAAGAATTGAAAACCCATTTTGGAATATAGAAATATAAAAATTGCATCGGATCTATAGTATTAGGGTTAATGAGATTTTAAAAATATAAATGTAATTAAGTTTAACTTGAGATCACGTAGTGGAACGGTATTCTTAGAGGTATACTGGTGTGATAAATGTAAGACGTAGAAATAACGTAAAGGGACCGATATTAGGGTCGAGTCCTTGCATATTCTGAGATGAATAATCGTAATTCCAATAACATTATGACCTTACATTACGTACATTATGCATGACAACTCTAAAGGTAGAATTGGGAAGAGCGTTACACTAAAAACTGTAAAAAATGTCAGGTAACAAAGGATTTTATGAAACTCGCCCCTCAGGAGGTGAAATGGGAAATTGGTTTTTTCGAAAACCTCTTTCTTAATGACCAGTGAAATTGAGCGTTTAATACACACCAATACTATCCAACCTCCACAATTAAAGGATAACATTTTTTAATGGATATAAATGTGAGAAAGGATAAATTTACAGTCATATAACAAAATTTACACGAGCAAAGCCGCGGATAGAGCTACGTTTTTATATAAAACAGCAGTTTGAAATAAGGAGAGCTCGATACCCACGAGAACATCCACTGAGATATCGTGTTGTACCACGAAACTTGAAAGAAGGAACACTATTTGGCCTACACTATTATTACATATACATCCTTATACGTCTCTTTCCTCAAAAAATCTCTCGAGATTAGGTTGAGATTTTAGGATAGAAGTATTGAAGAATTAAAAATTAGATGTATCATTATCACATTTCTGCAAAAACTGACTATATAATACTTTATAATAAATTTATTGTCAAAAAAGCAGTACAAACTGCGTATGACCACGTGGACGACAATAAACTAATTTACACTCCGGAAGCAAGCAAGGGACCATCCCATCAATTTCGATCAACAACCCTAAGACAGAGGCGGATCGAAAAATTTAAGCAAATCCCTAGATAAGATAAAACGTTAGTTACGCATTATAATACTAATAGAATGTCAATATAACTGTAATTAATACAAAAAAAAATTTACACACAAATTATTATCGAACTATACATTATTCTGAGTATAGTGTTTAAAAATCATAAGAACTGAAATAACACTAAGAAACCGTGCCAAAGTTGAGTACACACAAAACTAAATTAATATGAGCCATACGGCAACACAATCATGCAAGAAAATAGTTTTTGAAATTATTATAAATTATTTTAAAAGTACTACATCAACGGCATGATAAAGTACAAAACGGATTTAACTTTTATTAAAATCAATAAATTCTTTTACAGTAGAAGCACTGGAGCAGGAGGTAGTTTTTAACCGCTGATTTGAACAGATTCAATTTCATAATATCTTTTATATTCTTGGGCAGGGAATTATATAGAACGATTCCCGAATGATAAGGTCCTTTTTGGCAAAGAGTGGTTGACACTCTAGGGCGATGAATATTATTGCTATTGCGAGTATTGTGTTCGTGAACGAGACTGTTTCGTGTGAAGCAAGGGTGACACTTCAGTATATCCGTCTTAACAAACACGACCGTTTCTTAAATATAAATGCAGGGAAGTGTTAAGATATTTAATTCCTTGAATAAAGGTTTACAAGAGTTTCGGGGGTGAGATTAACAAATTGTCCGAACTATCATTTTCTGAAAGTTTGAATACTCTGACCGGAATTACCCCAGAATGTAATGCCGTAACGTAAATGGGAATAAAAGTTTGCAAAATATACGGAACGGGATGTACGTAGACTAAGTACGTTAGCTACGATTCGGAATGCGTAACACAAATTGCTTAATTTGGAATTAAGATTGTCAACATGCCTATTCCATTTGAGGTTGTTTTAAATAAGGTAAACGTGTAAAGAAGGAAAAATAGAAGTACGATGATATTGTTCCTCTGATTCATATTTTATAGTCTTGGTACCAAAAACTAAATGTTTTTTAATATTGTTGTTAAAATAGCACACGAATTCTTCATTGTTACTTGCCTTCAACACATGAAAATTGTCCAGTCTGCTAGTTTAATTTGTATTTCGATAAATACACGGCCATTTTGTACTGCGCGTTGGGTGAGGTCGGACGTTATTTATGTGTTTGCATCCTCTGTTATCACTGGAGCCGGCGGGGGAGGGCCATTTTGCGTTCACGCTTTCGCCTTATCTCCAGAGGTGTAGTTGTGTCGCCTGCGGTGGTATGATACTCTCAGACAAGCAATAGCGTCTGTAACTTGAATCTGGGAGGGAAGGGAAGGATAAAACATAGTTTCATTTATTGAAATCTTTTTATTCTCTAGGGTATTTTGGATTGGAAAATTTTATATATATATATATATATATATATATATATATATATATATATATATATATATATATATATATATATAT
>NNCF01127042.1:301209-360303 GCA_002313205.1 Laupala kohalensis
ATATATATATATATATATAAATTTAAAAAAATACATCAATTTTCAGTTTGCTCAGTTTGGTTGAATACATTGAAAAGTAGCGAGTTTTACAACTTGCATAAGCCATTCAGACGCAATCTTTGCACAGTTCTTTTGCGGCGGTGAAGATGTACATCTTATTCGTCTTCTTTCGATGTTTGACGGTTTTTTTCTTTCCGCAAAGAATGCACATATTATTATTTTCTGAAAGACGTTTACGTTTGCAAGTGAACAAGTACTATCTTATCCCAGTGCTTTTGTCTCCTTTTATCGCTGTTGTTTCTATATGCCCGAACACAACGTTACTGATCACGGTAGTAGTGACACGACCATTGTTATGCTAGTTATATTTTCGTACAATGCCTGTCACAGGTGTGTAGTCGCATGCAACAGGAAGTAGAATTAAACAATAAGCAGAAGGATTAACGTTATTCATTGCCTCAAATTCGAAGCGCATGTCCACCGTTGTACCTATCGTATGTGTATCACATCGTCTACAATCAAAAACGATAAAGAAGTGTAGATTTGTGTATCATCAAGTTGTAATGGCGGAAATAGGTTCTCGATCAAAAAATCCTATTTTAAAATCTTTGAACATAATAAATGTTTCCGAACAGTGATTAATGTCTGTTGTATCGTTGGACAATGCCACATGTAGTTCGCTATAAGGAATAAACACATCATTTAAAAAGAGCTTTGGCGTACGCAGAGAACAATGACTGAATTCTGCAGCATTTTTCGTAATGTCATTGCGTCTATTCTCTTGTAGAGAAAAGAAACAAGTGTCGCCTTCACCGTTGACGATTTATAAGTCCACGTGTGTTTCGTAGTCTGAGACAAATTCGGGAGCTCCTGAAGTTCTCACCGAATGAAGTCGATAGGTAAAGCTTTTTCGATAATGTCAGTTAGATAGTGCTTTGCCAACTCATTGACACGCACATGAGTTACGTGCCACGACATTTTAGTAATTACATCTGTAGATGAAAGTGCTGTAGATTTTTTTATAATGAAACAATCATTATCGTGTCTGGAGCCAACTAAAACGAGTTCTTGTGATACACCGTAAACGATATTTTCTGCAAATCCCATCAACAATTTTAACGGTATTCATGCCGTAAATTCACCGTTGTTATTTTATCAAAGATTTTAATGCATTCTCTTCGTTCACGTAGAGGGCCTCATCTGCTGTCCATCTAGCACTTTTACGTGAAATTCGCTATTCGCGTGACAGAGAAAGAACATTCTTTATTGTTGTCGATATTCCGGGAAGACGTGTAAAATCAATCACAATACTGTTTCTTGAAATAGAAAAAGTGCATACATTGTTGACTAGTTGTGCATCTGTTCGCGTTGTTGTTCCAGTTTCTAATACTTTTCCTTCTATAACGATCACACTGTCAAAAGGAATTGTGAGAGTCCTTATTTTGAATGGCGATACGTATTTTATCATTTTTATTGTACGATGCCGTGTAGGGTGTGTAAATATGCGTTTCACATGCTGTAATACGTGAACGTTTGCGAATATCTCTCGCGTGATCAACGAAGAAGTTGGTGTCAGGTACATTGTCGCTTCTCGCTATTTTTCTCTTCGTCGACAACATGGTAGTTAAGCTAGCGCAAGATACGTCTATTCTTCTGTGTCAAAGTTGTGCTTGCGCAAAGCATAGTGTTGTGAGCGAGATAGTGGTCGCATTTTATACATTTTTTTCAAATTTGAGGAGAAGACAGCACGTAGCGTGCGTGTTTTCTCGAAATGGAACGAGCTCACCTTTGCTATTTTCCAGTCGAATGGTGATGGCGTTTGTGTAGTTTATATATAAACGATGAGCCACCGCGTGGTACGGTATTTCTTCCACGTTTGCTCCGGACGGTTGATCGATGTGAAATAGATGTAAAAACGTGCACCTTTCGGTTGTTGATGTATCCGCTCTTTATGATACTACAAGTGATATAAACATTGAGAATGTTTGTTAATTTAACTTCTTCAGACTGCAAATATTCCTCGGGTTCCGTTTTTGGGACAAATCTTTTTTTGAAACCGAGAGGTCCGATGCTGTTGTCTACATCGAAATATAAAAGAACCGGTGTATTCATTTGACACTTATGCGTTGCACTATCGCCTTGTAGATCAAAGTAATACTCTTTCGATGAAATTTTTCTTGAGATAATAGTTGATATCATCGAGAGCATACGTACCGGGCAGGACTAATACAGTAAAGATTTTTTTCTTTTGTTGATTCTGGATCTTCATTTGTTAATTCTAAATTTTGTTTTGTTGATTCAGAGTCTACTTCTTGAACTTTTGGTTCACAAACTTTTGTATCAGTTTCACTCAAACGTGTTATTTTTTCGGAAACGTTTAGAACAGTGTTCTTTGTCTGCAATTGGAGCAACGTAAGATCATAGTCTTCATTGTGCACATTGTGTGGCGAGTAATGCACAGTAAACACGGGTGCATTGCCATGTACGATAAGTATACGACTCATGTCGTCTTTCTGCGACAGGTTCCGTTCTTCCAATTATAATATAGGAATTAAAGACAGAGGCCTCCACACATTTCCGTATTAAAATCCTGAACTCGCACGTTGTTTTAGCGACACAGTGTTTCCAATATAGGCGACAAACCCTTGCGGTGGTGGCATACCGAAGGAGTCAAAATAGTATACATCATCGTGGTGTACAGTGATGCCACAAAATGCGTGTCGGGTTCCGAACTATCGTCCAGATTGATAATGGCCGATTCTCGTTTTGTTTTTTCATAGGTAGTGTGTCACGCATAAAGAGACCTCTGAAATATGAAATCTGCAATGCACATGTATGACGTAATACTTCTTCGTGGGTCATGCTATGCTGCAGATCGTCATTTAATTATTAAGACATGTAATCTCTTTCGTCGCATTACCTTACCACTGCGAGGATGAGATTTCCGACCGTGTCTCGTTCTCCATCGCATTTGTCAACCCCTTACCTTGTTGTTTTACCTTAAGCATTTTAACATTATTTACAGCGTTCGCAAAGGTCCAAGTACCGCCAGCGAGAGAACCCAATGCGCTTAGATCGGCGAAGAGACGGATGAGAGGTAGGAATCCACCTCGCTTCGCTATCGGGAGCTCTGTTTTCTTTTTGTGATGTCTCTTTCGCTTTGCCATAGTGCTTGCTCACTCTGCGACAGTTCATACAGAACTAAACAGGAAAAGCTTATCGACATATTATTGATATACACTCAATGGAAGTTTAGCTTCTCATATTTACGATACCAATCTTCGTGTTTATAATGTATTCAATTTCCAGAAACAATGGAAAATGCTTTCTTTGTTTCGTGTCATTTCCGGGATGATTCTTCTATTTGAACCCATAATACGTTCCTTCGCTAATTTCACACAATCTATTTTTCATGATATTTGATAAATCTATTGTTTGTATCACATTTCCTTCTAGGGTGTTCTGTTGCAACAGGCGTATTCTATTCTTGGGATGACATTGCATCACACGCCAAAGTCCCGTATAATTTGTCGTGTGGGCGGAAAATCCGGGAGAGGTTGACCATTGAGCGTCTAGTAGTGTAGTCGGTATATTCACGGAGGTGGTGAGGATGAGAGACAATACACCATGATTTGTAGCATACACACGCAAAATGTTATTTATGATTTGGTCGTTGTCTCTGCATTCTCTTTTCTTTGCGGATACAATGGTTTCGACGATATACGATTGTTTCTTTCGCGTATACTCTCACCCACGATACGCTGTACAAAACTTCGTGTGGAAGCATCGGAATCGAATTCCGGTTCGTAGAAGACTTGCGGCACCCACGTCGTCGTTTCAAAGGGGGTAATTCCGATAAGGTCTGTCTACATAAACCTTTGTAGCACAATCGTCATTTTCCGGCTCACCCACACATGTGAGATGTTTATCTTTAAAATAATAATGTCCCCCCCTACACCTCACACACTCGTGTTGTGACCGAAGAAATCCATGTATACCGAATCGATGAATGTCCATGCAGGACGCTCAGATCAAGATTACGGTCTACGTTTCGATAACGGAAATTTATTTCTCGGGAACATACGTATAGAACTCCATACAAACGGAACTTTCACGGTGAATCACGAAACACATCTTGCAACACACGGTTAACGCAACTCTTGTTTTATCACCAACCGGATATGCGTGATGTGGGGACAGAGTATGAGGCTGCATATGTACGACTCTTGAGAGAAACAGGTGCACATACAAACATTACAAAGGTGAACCTAAGCGAACATCGACAGAAAAGTATAAATATATCAAAGAAGTGTTGAGACCCACCACTCGCGCCGTAACATGTCGAAGAAAGCCGAAAAAAGGATCGGGACTACGATTTGTTACAACACCTCGCTATAAATACTGGCGTGATCCGAATGTGCTCGTAGAACGTTTACATCTATTTCATGCCTCTCAAGCAGCGGAACACGGTGGCCATGAAGGAGGAATTGAGGAAATTGAAAACGAGCTTCGTAATGCCGGAATTTTCCTATGATGAAAACGATACGGTATTCCAAAAGAACTTCACGCGCCGGCCCGCAAACATTTTCGAAGACGATACGTGATCACCAATGGATTGGATGATCTCTGGCAAGCAGATTTGGTGAATATGCAAAGAGTAATAGAGGGATGCGTTACATCTTGACGGTGATCGATGTCTACACGAAATACGCGATGGCTGATCCTTTGAAGAATAAGACGGGAGATGCTATCAAAAATGCATTTACCCACATCCTCTCTTCAAAACGAAAACCTTATCTCTTACAGACGGATAACGGTAACGAATTCTACAATACCGTTTTTCAAAAATGGTTGAAAAGAAGAAGCATTCATAATTACTCCACGTATTCCGCTATAAAAGACTGTGAAGTGGAACGTTTTAATCGCAGACTCAAATAGCGCATGTGGCGTCGTTTCTCTGCCGAAGGATCGCATCGTTGGTTAACGATGCTCCCCGTTCTTCTTCGCGAGTGTAATGCAACATCACATCGCACTATGGGAATGCGACCAAAAGATGTCCATAGTAAACCTTTCATGTACACAGTCTATGCACGTGTCAAGCGTCTCGACACGTGACGAAACAAATTTCATGTGGGTGATCTCGTACGCATTAGCAAATACAAACATCACTTTCAGAAATGTTATGAACCCTCGTGGAAGACAGAAATTTTCAAAATTGTTAAGATCAATATCACGAATTCTGTGACATATTCACTCGAAGATGAACATGGAGAAACCATCGTCGGTCGATTTTACCACGAAAAACTCCTGTCCACGCGTTATCCTAAAGACTTCCTCATCGAGAAAGTTCTTCGCAAAAAGGGAACGATTCGCTGCGTTAAATGGTTGGGTTTTGACTCAAAACATTATTCGTGGATTGATGAAAAATATTTTATGTATTGGGTTAAGTGATATAAACAACCATTTTTCTTTATCTTATCATTTATTTTCTATCACACTATACATTAAAAACTTTAAATATATTTACTTTACATACATTTTTGAATTATTTAAAAACAAAACATTTATATTTTCTTCTATAACATCTCAAACTATGCTTTACTCCGGGGATTTTCCACTTCATTTTTTTAAAATTTCTCTTTAAATCAGGTAACTTTCTATTCAAATTAGGTAAATCATATTTTACCCATGGGATAAATGTGGATAGAAGTTTAAGTCGTTCATCATCAGCATCTGAAAGAAGAAAAAAATGTATGAAAAAATGGAGTGAAATAATCTAATATTAATAAAAAGTATTATCTTTTTTCACGATTGATGAGGAATGTTTTCCTTGTTAGAAAACCATAGGAATAAGGCATACACTTATTTTTCGCTTAACTGCAGCTCATTAAACCTGTTCCCCAACAGTAACTTATACGAGACTACTTTTGTTCCACTCTTCTTTTAAATGTTCCACATAATTTGTTAACTTTGGGCACCCATAATTTTCAACATCAATGATGTTCACTTTCTCATTTATATAAGGTTTTAATTATTTAATTTTTTGTAGTCCTTTGGCATATATAAACTCCTTATTAGCTAATGCATCCTTCAAAACCGTCGGCAATAATTCGTACTTCGGTTACCAAGAGATTGGCATGCTACATGATGATAGTGCATCAACCACAATGCAATCCTTGCATCGTTTTAATTCAGCTCCCGATCTTCGCATGGCGGATTAAACATATGTTTTCATCTGCCTATTCGCAAGGATCGATATAGTTTAATATACAAAGTCGCCTTCTTTCATAAATAAATAAATAAATAAAGTCCTGCATATCGATAATAGCATATCCAAATAAAATAAAATATAAATAAAAAACAAGCATAAAAAAATAAAATAAAAAGTACTTACGGGCAATCAAAGTTGAAATATTATTGTCGGCAAGCCATGTTGTACACTGTTCGTGCAAGAAATAGTCGTCGTCGTGCTTCACACACAGCACGAGAGTAGTGTTTGTATAGCTTCACAACTCTGCAGTGGATTATATAGATTTCAATAGCGGATGTCGTTATAAACAGGAAAAGACAGGTTTCCTTCATGATTCGCAACCTTCCGCTCAGCGGTGATGCGATTTCGTGTGCAGGAAATCTCATTAGTCGCAAACTTACGCTCTGCGGTGCTGTTATTTCCCCTGGAGGACATCATTCCAAGCACAAACACGCAGTGGTTTTCCTATAGCGATACGGTTTCTACTACTAAAGATCTGCAATGAAACGCTGCAATCACAATTCGGATTTGAGCGCTGACTACTCTGCCTTTGGTGATACAGAGCGTTTGCCGCTACACAACCGCTTGCTCGGAGCCATTGATGACTACTACAAAGCAAATCGCATGCTAATGGTAGACCGAGCCATTGCTGACTACTACAAAGCAGGACATCTTACAATGTTGGACAACAACATGCTGAACCTTCTGTCTTTGGTGATACTACCTAGGCTGCGCATCAAGTACGTACGGTGTTTGAGCGTTTGCCGTTAGACGTCCAATAGCATCAAGACATCAAACCGCTTCAATACTCTCGACGACATTACAACATTGGCAACACACATATTGACGAACCGCCATCACTTGTTCATGACTGCCGCTTGTGTCGGAAAGAGGACATTGCAGAATAAAAAAGGTAACTGATCCAGCGAATGTCGATTTGTCATTTGCTTTCATCGTACCTTTTGTTCTATGTCAGACGACATCCATACCGACAACAGATAACTGTACCCACAAAGTTTATTGCACCCCGATTGCCATAGAAAACTCATTTGCTTATGTTGTACACATCGCATGACATGATCAAGTGAAAAGAGTTGTAGCATTGTCGAATAAGAACGAAACCACGGTATAACGAATCGTGTTCGTTAATGGTTCTACCGTCTCGAATTCGACCGCAACTTCTATGTGGAAGTGAGTGGACATATTTCTAGATTGTATTATAATCTGTACACTTGTCATTCTATTTGTCTATAATGGCATTCTGTCCTATTTGTTTAGAAGATAAAATCAGACATATTCGTCACACCTGTAAACTGTGCATCAAGAATTGGATGAAACAACGCGATGATTGTCCAGTATGACGTCATCCTTTGTTCCAGCAGAAGACAATCAAAGTATTAAAACTCACAATTGAGTATGAAGAGGCTTATTACAACAATTGACCGTTACAGACCCTGAGTTAGTTGATAAAAACAATTTGGTTAATAATATATTTTAGCCATGTTTGATCGGTGTGCTACTCAATCTCATCTATGATGAAGAAATGATTGATATTATAAAAGGATTGTCAAGAAATGACCTTCCAGACACATCTGTTACATTTGAATATTTTAAAATAATAAGATATATGCCATCCGGTCTCATTCAATTGATCGATATAGTTATGAAATTAGTAGAACACATTCATGCATCTTTGTAGTCTCAGATGTATTGTGAACATCTTATATCTAGTACAAGAGAAAGAATTGAAAGAATGACAAATGGACAAATGTAGCAGTCTTTACTTCGTTTCCACAAACGTCTAAAATCAACTTCTTTTCTTTTTCAGAAAAAATGGTTGTGTTCCATATGTCTTCGCGAGCATGTGCAAGAAAGCGAAAAGGTAACAACTTACTGTGGACACAACTTCTGCAAACCATGTCTCCAACATTGGTTGCGAAATCGGTCGGCAAGTTCGGTATGTCGACGCTTTATTAATGCGACGTTATTGATTCCAAGCACACAACAAATCGATTTGCATAGATACAGACATCAACTGTATTCACATGTTTATACACCTTCAAGAAATTTTATGTTTTGTAACACAAGACTTCAAAATTGCATCATCAATATTTTATTGAGAAGACATACTATCGATGAAATTTGAAAATCAAAAAGAACGAATGAAATCACAACACATCTCCAGCAGTATGCTAAACTTCGCGAGCAAATCTCTTTATATGAAGCGAGTGTAGCTCTCATCGATATTCTATCTAATGTCGTATGTGAAATTTACAATGCTGAACTTCGAGAAGATGAATATCGAAACGCATTTCTTTGCGCATATTGGCATGATACAACAATACAACTTACAACGAAAATTATCCATGTGCATTCGAATAATTTCTTCGATATGCACACAAGGCGTACTATAAATTGAACAAGATACTATATGTGACGTCTTACTTTTTGGAGCACCAAAGCCTTAATTATTACTGAAATAAATAAATTTTGTTGAGGGACAAGCTATGAAATTAGAAGACGAATAACTTCAGGCGTTGTATCATTATGGCTTGCAGCGTGTCAATACGGTGTGATAAATGTCCTTTGCTGGCATCTTATATCAAAGCATATGTGGACGAGCGAGTAAGCCAAATACAACAAATTATTAGCGATGAAGCTCAAGCGAGGCGTATGGAAAATGATCTTCTCGGAAGCAAAACAACGTCGTGAACGTTTGGACAAAGAAATTAAAAGAAAGTGAAACGACATGTCTGTCTTTGCTGAAGAACGTGAAGAGTGTGGAGATAATGTTGTAAGTACAGGTTATGTGGACGCGCTCGTGCAAACTATAATCGGTAGTGTAAACAAGAGTTTTGAAGATTATGAAGATGATCTCGCGAGTCAACATTTTGTTCGCAATGAATTTAAGAGAAATGTGGACGCACTACATCACACGCTCATTGATGCTATCGATATTCGGTTCCAAAACAAAAGAACTCGTACGACTGTTACGGTCCCCATCTATTAATTCATGCAACGTCAATTTTATTCTTCTCTTTCTTATTCTTTATTTTATGTATTACCATCACGGATACTGTTAAAATATTGTATGCAGTGAAGATTATTTTTACTCATGGGTGATTGACAGCAGCTCCAGATCCCACAGTCGAAAACAGGGAACCCGACCTCTGACTTCCGTTGACGATTGGTCAGCGCTCGGCGTGGGAGCGAGCCGCTGTCAGCGGTGTCCTAAGAGACGCTTTGGCAGCGGTTTGACCAGCCAGTTGGGGCGAATGAGCTACATCATTCTAAAGATTGTCCATGGCTAGGTTAATCTTTAAAAAAATTCATTTGATTGACCTCTCCCAAGACGTCCATTTTTTAACGAACAAAGAAGCCTCTAACGAGCTGGTAGCAAGGCGAGGGGCTCGTCAGTGTGGGGTGAGTTCCACACTCCGAAACACGTACGACGGTGAGTGTTTCGTAAGATTGTTACTCTGATCAGTGTACTTAGACTTTGAAATGTTTTGTACAGTAAATCTGTGAGTATCAACTAGATACTCTTAATCATTTCATTTGCAAATCGTTGTTTGTTTGTACGGTATATTTTTATGGGTATTGGTAACAGCTGTTGCCAATGGTACCTTAAAGGCTAGAATAAATAGTGTTTACTTTAATGGTTTCTATAATTCTCCTTATGTTTATTCGATCGGTAGAGAAAATGATCCTAGCATATTTCTGCCTTAGTCGAGCCGATCTTTCGTAATTGTGGATGTTACGTCACAAGCCAAGCGAGTAACCCAGTAAATAAATGAATAAATAATTTAAATAAAAGCAAACCTTTAATTGGACACTAATAAAGAGTCCAGTGACATTCAATTAGTAGCGAGCACTTCAAAAGTCAAGCAGTATGTAGCTATTAGGGTGGAGACGCCGAGTGATAATTACGAGCCCAGGGGGTGGCTCGTAACATGTTGAAGAAATGTTGGAAAAGTTAGGACAAAAGCAGCAGCATGATAACCTTTGTCTACAACAAAAGGAGCATGATTCCCTGTCTACGACAAACTGATGGTAACTCGAATTTCAATGCAAATAGCTTTTGCATAGAAAACTTGGGACTGCAGAAGATCGCGACTCACTAATTAAGAAAATTCCATTTATCCTCAAGATGCTGTAACACTCAAATATGCTTAAGATCATTATGTAGCAAAAGATAATGTAGAAAACATTTAACAATTTTATATAACCATATAATATAAAATATAAACAATTTTTTTTCAGAAAAGGTATCTTTCATTTTTCTTAAATCCACATTCAGTAAGGGCACTTTCCCCTCCCCACTTTTTTCTGTGTGGTGGGGGGATGACGTCATTGATGGTGGGGATACGCTTACCCCTTCCCTGTGTGTTGGAGGGGGATGACTTGAATGGTTTGTGGTGGGGACACTATTTCTTTGTACCACTGCCGCCATGATAATGGTGCAGTCTCTCTTCAGCGACCGTCGAAGATGGATTGTCGTCTCCCTTCGCCATGAAATCGCTCAGTTGGGAGACTGAAGATCTAGAGCTTTCCCGGGTTCCGGCATCTTCAGAAATTATCTTGTACCAGTTCGAGAACAGATAGGAGTTGATATGAGCTTATCATCAGAAGTTACGTCATACCCCCTTTTTGATAGTACAATGTTGCATCATATTACCCAATGTTATGCAAAGTTGTGCAATGTTACGCAAAGTTGTGGTAGGTTGCATCTTACCCCTTTTTCAAAAAAAAACTTTTCTTGGATTTCCCAAACGTTTTTGAAAAAAAAACATTTTTAGGTTTTTTCAAAAAACCCTTTCAAAATTTTAGAAATCTCCCACCATGCCTATTTTCGTGTTAAACAGCAAACAGCAAGTTAACAATATTCCACATGACTTTCATCCGGTTGTTCGATTTCGGCCTGTCGTTTTCCATAACTAGCTGCATTGACTACTTTTCGAAGAATAGTCTTATATTTACGAAAATAATTATGGAATGCGGGTGGAAGAGTTTTAAAAGAGAATATAAACGGCGTTTTTTTGAAGAAATTCTTATCCCTTGGGTTATTCATCTATTGTATTTCTTTGTGTTAATTATCTTGCGTTTTATGGGAAAGCTAGAGTTGTAAAGTTTTAGAAATATTGAGATAAATACATTGAATTTTTCGTCTGTGTTTTGTCTATCGTAAACATCTTTCCATGTTTCTTCACGCAAATAATTTATAAATATGGATTGATTTGTGTCATTTAACTCTCTTGGACACTTGTAAAGTATTTAAGTGGTTTTAGTTTATGTTTCATAGTTAATACTTGAGGAAGATGATCGCCATATCCGGCGATAATTACTTCAGAGAAATACGAGATCCCATTGTTGAGGGTAATTTGATGTAGCAATGTTTGAGATGAACCGGAGAGGCGTGTGGGTTCGTTTATCGTAGTAATAAGGTTGAAGGAGTCGATAAGATTCTTGAATCGATTAATTGGTGAACGTGCAGAGTCGGATGTACTCAGGAAATCGATGTTGAAATCACAAATTACGATAGATTTAGTAGATTTATATGTGATATGTTTTGAAACATTTTCGAAGTTCCGAAAAAATATGTCAAGACCTAATTGAGGAGGTCTATAAATACACAAAACAATAATACCGGTGTCGGTCAGGTTAACTGCAGAAATTTGGAACACACTATATACGCAGAAGTTTTCGTAGCATGGGAGTGGAGAAGATAAAATATCATTACGAATATAGATACACGTACCTAAGTGAGGATTTTTTCCTTTAAAATTTTGCCGACAGTAAGAACTTGCTAAATAATAATTTGAAATAGCAGTATTATTGATCTTGTTAGTTGAAAGTCAGTGTTCTGTGAGGTATATCAAATCGAATGGATTTTCATGTACCGGAATTTCAATGTCTGTCAATTTGTTTGAAAGGGTTTGCACATTACGATGAAATAAAATTATTTTATTTTTGCAAAGAGTTTATGATACATGAGAAATGGAATCGACGTTAGATTGTTGAGAGGAATTTTAATTTGGTACAGTTTCTAGTTCCGGATCAATCCCCCACACTGCTACCGAATGTGATTGTCACCTTTGAGTACCACATCGTACACCTGATCGCAAGTTGTAACTGTGTATGGGGGCGGCAGGAGATGTGGATGGAAGAACAGATGAGGACATAGGAGATGAGGAAGCAGTAGGTGAAAGAACGGGGACGGGAGAAGAAATGGGTGTGGAGATAGGAGGTGGAGGAGGAGATGAGGTAGAAGCAGAGGGAGGTGGAGGAGAAGATGAGGTAGGAGCAGGAGGAGTTGTAAGAGTGGGTAGTGGGGCAGGTGGATGATGTGAGGTCAGATATGAAGTTAGGAGAGAACCGAAGTGCTGTTTCCCAGACGGTCTCAGATGTAAACCGTGCTGGGTAAAGTCCTTGGCAGTCAGGTGTGTTTGCAAATCAACAAATGTGATTATTGTGTCTGCCAGGTGATGTTTTATGGAGATGTTTGCCAGGTTAATGTGGTTTGTTTGTAAAACTTTGTAGCAGTGAGGCAGGGTGGAGAGTACTATGTTAGTGTGCTGAGAAGCCATTTTCAGTTTTTGTAGATGTTCAGACGCGTTGAAATGACCACCCAAGTTAATATCGTTCTGCCCACCTATGATGATTACTGTCCCGCTCTGTGAGTTTTTTAGGTTAAGTGTCCAGTTCTCAAATAACGTCAGTCAAATGAGCGATTGGCTTAAAGAAGCCGGAGACTGAGAACTGGCTAGAAAGCAATCCACGCAATACGGAGGTTTCATGAGTTTTTCTTCAATGTAAAATGTGTTGCAGGGTAATCCACTACCTACTGTAAAATTGGATTAGATAAACCCCGAGCAACGCCGGGTAATCAGCTAGTAGAAGAATAAACGAGGAATGATGACTAAAAAGAATTACTTCACGTCTTTGGGATTGGAGATTCAGAATTACCAATAAATGGCATTCACTACTGAAGGATAATGACGCAGAATGCAAGCTAATAAAATTGGTGAAAAAGTAACCAATCGCGATTTTTACTAATGTAATGATTGATATCCTAGATATATTGATTTGGTCGTTTAGCAGTAGGTTTGAGTTATCAGAATTACACACACACACACACACACACACATATATATATATATATATATATATATATATATATATATATATATATATATATATATATATATATATATATATNTATTGTTTGATTGTACCAAAAAGAATTTAAATCTTAACCGGAAAAAGTTTTTGAAATTTTTTCGGTATATATATTCTAACGTACCCAAAATCAACTAGTGTGGAAAATGATAATAGGGTATGGTTATGATAATTATAATAAAAAAAATAAAATAAGGTTCGTAACTTCTGATGTGATTTACCACCGTATATTCTGATATTAGGACATAATACAATTAACATTCACAGTGATTACAGTTTTCTAATGATCCCACAAAAATCAAAAGACACATGCAAAAAATTCTTTTCAACAGATTGCGTAATCGTTATGTACAGCTCACAAAAAAAATTAGG
The DNA here is from genome assembly GCA_002313205.1 of Laupala kohalensis. Classification (NCBI taxonomy): domain Eukaryota; kingdom Metazoa; phylum Arthropoda; class Insecta; order Orthoptera; family Trigonidiidae; genus Laupala; species Laupala kohalensis. The sequence goes on from NNCF01127042.1 coordinate 315,011, forward strand.
TCGTGCAATTACAAATGGAAAATTAACACAATAAAATTTAATACAAGAAAAAACAATATGCAAGCACGAAATGAGCTTTTACTAGTTCTCTCTCTTGATATTTTACTAACAGTTTATTAATTTAACTTCTTTAATACTCTTCTTTCTTCTCGGAATGGATCCAAATTTTATTACAGTGAATTCGATCTATTCAAATTTCAATGCAATGTTCTCCTTTGCAAGGTACTGATTGGCATCGAATTACAAACTGAATTTAAACAATTCCTAGTTCACGAAACCTCTCTTGATACAATGTTCGTCTCGCAGAGACGTATACTCACAACAGCGAATAATTCTTCCAAATCGTCGTTCAATTTCACCAGCTCGAAATACCTCTCGAAAGGCAGTACAGCTGATCCGTCCAATGACCTTGGCCTCCTCGTCTTTACCACTCTCCCTCGCCACGTGTCTCGTTCGCTGCTCCCATCTCGAAAATCGGCGTCAAATTGTTCCGGATTCGTACTGGTAATTTCGATATTATGTTGCTAGCTTCACTTGGAGCTCTTTCTCAAACAATACTGCGTATTCTTTATTTCTGTAATACTTCGGCCGTTCTCCTTTCGATTTCATGTACTACGAAAAATATCATAAAAATGATACGCGCCAAAATTATATCTTTAACGCCTCTTGAAATTATAGAACTTCATTAATGAAATCTGATTATGAACTATTTAACCAGTTCAACTTCTCTCTCGATTAATCAACTCCACGTGTGACTAAACTACTGTTCTCACGCTGCTGTACTGCGTGCTCCAAAATTCACACGTCTCGAATTAAACAAAGTGAAACGTCTACCTCTAGCAATCACGAACAAATGAGATCGATGCAAGTGTTCGGCTTCCCACCTGGACACTAACCCCCACTCTTTCTTTATGCTTGGTGCATTTCGCCAATCCGATCGTTTTTACATAATTTGCTTCACTAGCTCGGCCAGGTGCTTTCATGATTTTCAGATCTTCTAGTATTTCAATCAAAAATCTGTCGCCGCGTCGTAACATGCATAGAATGCACCCCCCTTGGCGCTGCTTTTAAACGGATGTTATACGTGTTTCGTACTAACTCGGTTGCTATTTCTTATAGGAAATCTTAATTAATGTCTAATTGNTATTTTTTATAATTAACTATATTTAATATCATATATATAAATGAACTCTTATTTTTTACTTCTGAATCATTGCTATTGATGAATTTTCAGGAATAGAAGGTCGTGAATGGATTGCGCCCCCTGTTGCTATGTATACGATCTACCAACTTTTGGAGAACTATACAAATAATGAAAAATTATTACGTGACACCGATTATTATGTAATTCCTATTCTCAACCCTGATGGATACGATTATTCTTTTCGAAAAGTAAGTAGTATTTTGAAGATGATAAAATATTAGTTTATTTTCACATGCATACCTCTAATTCATTTTTGTTTCTTGAGTTTCACCCCAAAATTGTTATATCTCAATATCTTCATTTCATTCCGACTTTTTGCGGGTAATGAAATGAACTGGGACAGTCTTACTTGCACACTCAGTCTTGACTACACTTCTCAGCAATAAATAATTCATAACAATAACTAATTTCTCTGTAAAAAAGTCAATTAAAATTAAGATATTCATTTTAATTAGATTAGCTCTTACACTGGAGTGGAGACTTATTATAATTTATTCCGTTTCAATGATCATTTATGACAAATGTGTGTCATTTTCAAAGAACAGGAGTAAAAAATTAAAATATATCCTTGTATTGCTGGTTACCTGAAAGAAGTCACATTGGCTACGTGGGCAATTCCGACCAGATGTTATTGTTCCTTGTTTTCCAAATCTTAAAAATATTTAAAAATAAAATGTTTTGAATAGATTGAATTGCTCATGATGGTGGTTATCGTAAACAACAACTATATAAGTAATATGCATATGATAAACATACTGTCATCTATAAACAAGGAATGCACCTTCTCCCTGGGAAATGGTCCACAATTACGTAGCATCGCAAGACACTGATAAAATTCGGCATTTGTTATTACGTGATTGATTATTATGTGATACTACAATTTTCTAGCGTTATTTTCATTAAAATAAATAAGATTTTCAAAGTTATTGATAAATATGAATGAATGAGTTTTCGCATTTGAAAGAAATTATTAAAATTTATTTAATTTATGCCGGTGTTATCACCTCGGTGACACTGATAAGGTGCGCATACGGTTCATACGTTAAAAATATGTATTGTGATTTTTATGAAAAATGCAACGAAAAGTTGCTACTCCATGTCCATACACTTGAATTAATGTTGTCTATAACTTATGGTTTCTTGAAGGAGAGATTTTGGAAAAAGACGCGTTCGTTCAACGGATTTTCGGAATGTTTGGGAGTTGACATCGATCGCAACTTTATGTTTCACTGGAATAGTAAGTTTTTTATTCTCAAAAATATCTATTTCTTCTTGTCTATGTATTGTAAACGATTCTTGATTATCCTTCAAATTGCCCCATTCATGACAACCCATATCCCTACCATCTTCCAATCCGCAATCTTGCAGATTGTCATTTAGTATGATGTAAATGCAAAGTTTAAAATTCATACTCTTCTGATTTTCTGTTTTACTTATGCTGAGTAAGAGTTTCATTTCGACAGAAAGGACTATGTAATTTCACAGTAATTCTGTTCTTATAGTGATAACAAATATCACTATATTAAATCTATATTTTTTGCGTTTTACATTATTAAAATCTTTGGTTAATTAGTGGACAGAAATATGAATGCATTATGTATTTAAGTTATTTCGAACATGGTGAAAGGAAATTCAACCCTAATGCGTAGATCGAACATCAGTTTTTATTACAATCATTTTGGACATTATCCATCGTCTTTACCTGTCATCACAACAGATGTACCTTCGTTTTGCTAAAAAAGAAACAAAATGGAAGTACACCTGTTGTGAAGATATAAACAGGTAAAGGCGATGGATACTACCCAAAAGAATTGTTATAAAAATGATAATGTAACATCGTCAAGAATTTCATACAGAGAAGAACCGAATAACAGTGTTGACAAATGAGTACTTAGTTATCTTTTCAGATTTATTTTATTTCAGTCTAGCGTGGGAATGCATTGGTACACACGAGAAAAGTTGATATAGCAATTGCTATGGCCCCATTATCCAAAGGCGCCGCTGCATCGAAGTCATCGCGAACAATAAACATTACACTTTCGTGTGAGGACGTACACTACTGAGGACCACAGTCACAACGAAGAGTTTAAGATTCGGTTTAACAGAGACTCTAGATAGCCCCGGACCAAAGTTAGACCCAACAGTGGCAGCAAGCGAGGAACCAACGAAACGGACAGGAAAGGGACTAATAATAGCTGGCCCCGATCTAACGTTAATTGGCAGTACTGAAGTAGCAATCACGAAGTAATTCATTTGCTTTTCTTGATGTTAAGTTCGTCAGGTGAATGCTGTTGAAAATTCGGAGAATATCACACAATTCGGAGAATACAGTAAACAAATACACGTTCAATGCCGTAAATCAAGATGTTGTCACTCATTAAATTTATTATAAATCTCCTAGGCATCGGTTATGAGATGTGCCAAATTGATCAATGTTCAATGAGATTCAACCTGCTTGTTGCATTTTACCTTCAGATAAGATCATTTAAGACACGATGATAAGCGAATACATATTTAAATCCTAAATTGGTACATTTGTTTCCTTTTTTAGCGACCAGTGGAAGCAACGATCCATGTTCGCCTAGGTTCCGAGGTCATGAGCCATTCTCTGAAGTTGAACTGAGAGGATTTGTGGAATTCACTGACCAGTTCAAATATCCACCTCATCTGTTTCTAGAGCTTCGCAGCTACGGACCGGTAAGCAGTTATTATTATTATTATTGTTAGTATATTTATTAATAATTATCACTTAATATTCATTGGTGAGTTGTTACAATAGTAATATCCATAAGAAGACTGTATTTGTTGTCTGTATCAGTTGCCAAATTTAGAAATACCATCATAATTTATCACTAATGGAAAGCGTTTAAACGATTTCTGGTTCAACAATTTAAAGGTTATATAAAGTATTATATTACACGTTTTGAGTTGAAAATTAGAAGTATCTAAGCACCACCTCAAAACCTGTAGAGATGAATATACTCGGAACTATGACAAAATTCTAAGATATTTAACGTGGGACTCGGTCTCATACCTTATGATCTCAGAGGAAATCCCTATTTCAACCAACTTAGGCACAATTCTGTGTTCAAAAATACTTAAGAATTTATGGTTGTTAGGGAAAATGTTTGGTGTTGGGAGAGGGGATAATAATAAAAATAAATGTTTTATTTTGGTTTGGACATTAGGCCCTTCCTTACACCCAACCAACAATCATATACATACATATCAATACAATGAAATAAATATAAACGTGAAAATACGATAAAATGAGACAAGAGACAAAAAATAAACATACGTAATACATAAAATAATATAAAAATACGAAAAAACATAAAAAGAAACATAGAAAGAAAAGGAATCTCACAATCTCACCGAAAATAATTACATTAATTAGACAGTAATACAACTTTGACACAAGTCTCTCTGAACGTCCTAGGACTCGACAATGATCTGACTCTCTCAGGTAACAAATTCCACTCTAGGGCTGCTGAAACGGATAAAGAGTGAGTGAAGATCAAAGTTCTGTGAATAAGAAGGACAAGTGAGGTACCATCTTGTGCACGAGTATTTCTGCAATGATGAGAAGAGATATTAGTGAAGAGATACGAGGATTCAGCCGTTGACAGAATACGTTAAAGGAGACAGAGCATATGCAAATTTCGTCTTTCATGAAGTCGAGGACAGGTTAGTTGTTCGTAAAGGGGTGACACATGGCCAAAGTACTTTAGATTGCACACGAATCTCATGCAGGCATTTTGGGCGACCTGAAGTTGGTTTGCTAAACCTGANACACGAGTATTACTGCAATGATGAGAAGAGATATTAGTGAAGAAAAAGAAGAGATACGAGGGATCAACAGACAGAATACGGTAAAGGAGACAGAGCATATACAATTATCGTCTTTCATGAAGTCGAGGACAGGTTAGTTGTTCGTAATGGGGTGACACATGGCCAAAGTACTTTAGATTGCACACGAATCTCATGCAGGCATTTTGGGCGACCTGAAGTTGGTTTGCTAAACCTGAACCTAGGTCTCAAAAAACTACATCACAATAATCTAGATAGATCATAACTAAACTATTTATTAATTTTATTTTCATTTGTTGGGGGAGAAATGATTTAAATTTGAAGAGACAGTTTATCGTTGAAGAAACATTTTTAGAGGATGATATAGTTTGTTCTTACCACGACAATGTTCTTACCACCATATTTACCCCAAGGTTCCTTACCGTTGACGAGAATGGTATGGTTACTTTATTCAATTCTATCGGTGGTAATTTATTCTTGTTTATTTTTCGTAAACGTTTAGGGTATCCTAATAGTTTTACCTGGAATTTTTCTGGATTTATTTTCAGTCCACAATTTTCTGCCCACAGAGATAAAAATTCTAATTAATTATTAATATTTACTATTGCTGTAGTTGCTTCGTCTGGATTAAAGTGGATGAATAGTTGTAGGTCGTCTGCGTACAAGTGATGAGAAGTATGATTAAGGGTTGTCGCAACGTCCTTTATATACATAAAAAAGAGTAATAGTCCCAAAATAGAACCCTGAGGCATACCTATAGTTGACGGTCTCCAAGAGGATCGATTTTCTCCGTGTGAAGCACAGGATTTACGACTACTAAGATACGAAGAAACCCATCTTAAAACACAGTCAGAAAAATGAAAGGTGTGTAGCTTGGATATAAGTATGTCTATGTCGACGCTGTCAAAGGCCTTGCTGAGGTCTAATAAAAGTAAAATGGTAAATTGTTTTCTGTCCAAATCATCAGTTACTTTAAGCAGGGCAGTTTTCGTACAGTGCCCTCTTCGAAAACCTGACTGATGTCTGTCAAGTAGTTCCTGATATTTTAGATAGTCGCATATCTGTTGGTGAGCTAGGAATTCAACTCCTTTTGAGATAGTGGGCAAGACGCTAATGGGTAGTCTGAAGCATTTGTTGGGAGATTCTTTTTAGGTAAAGGTAGGATAATGGAGCTTTTCCACTGAGAAGGATATGAGCAAGATTGTAAGAAACAGTTAAATATGTCAGTTAGATACGGTAATAAAATTTATAATGAATTAATCATTCTAATGTCGATTATATCTGAGCCAATTTGTTTTTATTTGTTTGATGGATTTATGTATTTCTGCAGGAGTTTCATGCCTGGAAAATAATTTTTTGTCATCGTCTAGTTCTGGGAAAGAGTTGTCATGAATCTGTCGCTTTTTCACATCAGTAGATAAACGTAAATAAGGAGAAATAAAATGCTCATGCAACAAGTCGAGTCTAATATTTATGCCACGACAATCCGTTTTCTTTTTCTTGATTCCTAATGCCCTTACAGACTTCCACAATTCCCATACATTTGTTGGTGAAAATGACGACGTTTTGCATTACAAATCATCTGCTTTACTTCGTTTTGAAGGATCTTGCAATCCCTAAAAAGTGTTTCAGTCTGGCCTCGTTTAAATTGTCTGTACGCTGCGTCTCGTTGGGTCCTCAGCTGCCTTATGTCATCAGTAAGCCAAGGAGCTGGTGGTCGGGTCACGCGTCGTCTGTTAAGAGGTGGCTTGACAGTTATATAGATCTATTAATAGACCACATAGCCTTTTTACCTGGTCAACGATAGTGTCACAATAAATTATATATTGCCATGGCAACGTCATTGCGGATTCCTCTAATTTTTGATGGTTAATTGTTTCATATTTCGAAAAGTTACATACCTTGTCTCACGAGTCGTTGGACGACGTGAGTATGATTCGTATATTAAGTCAGAGATTGAGATTCCTGGTACAAACGTTTGTCCAAATGTCAGAATACGGTCTGGATTATTAGTTACAATTAGGTCAAGTACTGTGCGTGATGAAGATGTATGATGAGTAGAGAAGAGAGGAAGGGTTGTTATATTGCACATACGAACATGTCAGTGTGTTGTCTGGTCTCATGTGTGTTAGTGTCCAAAATATTTGTATTGAGATCTCCCTTTAAAATAGTATGAGGATAGTCAGGAAGAAGTCTGTAGAATAGTTTTTAAATCAATAAAATGGCCTTCTTTTGGAGGTTTGTACACCAAACAAATATGACATTTATTTCTTAACATATTTGTCTAAAAACATCCGGTCTTTTTTTTCATACTATCCAGGTGATTTACACATAATTTTGGGACGAAGTTTATAAGAGACAAATGCGGCCACTCCTTTGCCTCCCCGATTCTGTCGTTACGGAGTAGTGTGTAGTTATCAATACCAACTGGAATAATAATTTTCTTTTAGCCAAGTTTCAGAAACGAGAATTACGTGAAAAGAGGAAGACAAGAAGAGTGAGTTAATTTTATCCATGCGATGTTCCGCGAGTAAAGATTGTGCATTGATGCGAAAGATGTGTAGAGCGTGAGGATGCGTAGAAGTGATATTTTGAAGACAAAAACGAGTGGAAAGGCAGTCTGTGCACTCCCCAAGAGTTTTAGATTCACTTGTAGATCGTGTGGACAACAATGTGAACTGTACAAGAAAACAATATATTATTTCCTGTGATACTGTACTAGAGAAATAATGAGGTACTATAGAGACGTATAAAATAAATTAAAGAAATGAGAAAAAGTTTACAAGTGAAAGTTGCAGTTAATGTACTTCGTTCTGTATTCGTGACGCACAAAGTTCCTCGAACTCAACCATTGAAGTCACGCGCTTTTTATTATTGTCATTAAGTTTTAATTTGATTGCCCCGTCCTCAGTCCACACGTTACGCACACTGAACTGATCGATCGCTGCTCGCAAGATTCTCATTGTGATGTAGGTGAGGTCTTCCCGCACAGTAGTCGCTGTCCCTCTTAACCGTCTTTTGTAGCGAAAAACCTCCTCACGCATTCTGTAGGATGTGAAGCGAACTATATTCGAACGGGGTTACTCACCTCCTGTTTCTGGACACGGTGTCTTCGGGAGATGACGTTTTCAGTCAAATGAACTTCGACCTCTCGCGCCACTGACATTGCAATGGGGTGGGTATCCTCGCCTTCTGTTTCGGGTATATCAGAAATCCGGATGTTCTCCCGACGTTGGTACTGGTCCAGCTGATCCGTCTTGGCGTCAAGAGACTGTCGGAGGTCGACCAGTTCCTTGTCCTTCAGCCGCGACGCTTCCTTCATTTCACGCGGCGACCGCGTGTTTTCCTCCAGGGTGTCGTGTAGTCGGCCGAAGACCTCAGAAGCCACCGTGTCCTTTATGGCCGCCGCAATAGAAGCGAGCAGTTCGGGTGAGGGGGCGACTGAGCCGGGTACCTGCGTCCCGGAAGATCGTGCTGCTTGCCCATCGCTCTCCGTCGTTGCCTACGCCGCTGGTCCAGTTGAAACACTGACACCGTCTTGTGTACGATTTCTTGGCATTTTTGCAATTTATTAAAAAGATACAGTTTTGATTGAGCGCTGAACACTACCACAACAATGACTAACCTTCCACCTACCTCACTACGCACTGAAAACAATGCGAAAACTGTCTTACACCTACTCAGTAACAACCTAAATGCGGAACATGAAAATACTGCGTTTAACTGCTAGCAGTCATGTTGGAATCAGAGAATTCAGAGGATAACCATGTCGCCGAGGAGATAATCGTCTCTGGTTGGTGAATGTGACCATTACCTGATTTTATTGTGCACTATTTTCCCTTTGACTCCATAGTTTCAGGGTTGACACATGTTTGGATATTCTTTATATTCTAAGATTATAGTTTACAAATCGTCTAATAATACTATACTAGTCCGGGAAATAAACGTACGTTTGTTTTGCATTTTAGCTTCGTATTTAAAGAGTACACCAATATACGTAATCTAGAGGTACGGTATGCCGAAGCCAGTCAATTAAGTGGACCTTGGCATTGGTGAGTTCAGAAGTTATATATTGTAATAAATGATTAATTTCAGTATTCTTTTTATAAAATCCTTGATAAATGGAAGAAATCTAGTATTCGCGAGTCCAGGTAGGTGCGAAAATATAACGACGCTTAACAAAGACCTTTCAAATGACGCAGGCAGATAGCTACGGGTTCTCAGAAAGGCCTTCTTTCTGTCGAGTTGTTAACAAAAGATTAGTGGTATCGGGAGACGACCCTCACTTGAGCAAGCGGTCAGACGCTGCCCAGGGTTCATAACATCTGGTTGTAACCTAAAAATAAAATTGGAGACATGTTACAGAATTCACGCAAGCAAAGCTGCGGTAACTCAGAATTAGAATTGAATTTGAAGGTAAAAATACTAAAAAGACGACCGGCTTGTTGAATAAATAATTTTTCGGACCGCTGAAGTGAAGTACACATTCATTGCCACGTAAGTACACGATTACCCCCTATAAGGAATAAACACCCTTTGTGTTGGAGATGAGAAGGAATTAAGTGTAAAATGAAAGTGACCGATAATAGTGCAGAGATCGTATTTTTTGTGGCCGCTGAAATTAGTATTGACATTCTGGAAGGTATCAAGACATTCCCGTATAAAACTCAGCACACCTTGAGAAGAGAATGCCATGAGACAAATTATCGAACTTGAGAGATATCAGATACGAGTCCATAATTTTTGGCGTCGCTGAGTTGATAGTGAAATCCCGATATCGCACAATAATTTAGAACGAAAGTCTGAAATGGCGTTTACAAATTTGTCTTGCATAATTTGTCAAACAAAAAACTTCAATTGGAATTGGAACCTTTAGTAATTTGACCCAGGCGATTCTAAATAAATCGTTTTTGAAAACAAAATAGCAATTTAGCAAGTAAATTGTATTTGTACAATGTACAATATGTATTGAAATTCTACCCTCGGGTATGTGTTTAGTCTTCGAGTATTGTATAATGTATGCTTGTTTGGATGTATGTGTTTTTAGCAACGTACATGATAAGAATGGATGTTATAAGCATTTACAGATTTTCCCCTAAATTTCATTTTGTAATTTTTTTATTCATTTAAAGCCAAAGAATTTTTTTATTTGTGCATATAATGCCTGACAGACGTATTAGGTGTACAAATTTGCTTCCGCCGTTTTCCAAGAGATGGCTTTAGCGGTGTGTGGTGGTGGAAATAACATGTAGACGTCATACAATAAGCTTCGGCATTTGTCAACATAACCCTATCAAAATATTAGTTTATATAGTTCTTATGAAGAAGTCAAAAATTGAATCGATACGCGTATCGCCTCGAAAGAAGAGCAGTTTGTTCAACGCGGGATTCGTACACTGTCCGAAAGATGGGAGAAAGTAGTGGTAAGCGATGCACAATATTTTGAATCGTAAATGTATAACCAGTTTTTTACAATAAAGCCTCGAATGTTGAAAAAAAACCCGGCGGAAGCAAAGTTGTACGCCTAATATGTTTTTTAATAAATTAGAAAATAAAAATGCATTTATTCTTATGTATTTATTATTCTGCTTCTGAAAACAAAAATTTATTTTGCAGTCCATATCGTATCCTTGGGGTTACACAACTGACATGCCGAAAGATTTAGATGTACTGGTAAGTCAAATTTGTATCTAAGGAGTCCTATTTTCCTTTGTTGAACCTGTGCAGTAAAGTTTATATTGCCAGATTAACAAAGTCTTTCTTGTCTCATGTCAATGTATCAATGATTGTTTCTCGCATCTCATGTTTTCTCCCTTTCCATAACGCTTTTCTATAACTTGTTAAGTAATAATTTTACACGTTTTGGTTATATTTATTGGCAGTTTATTAGTGCATTGAGAGTGCGTAATGATTTGTAATTTTAGAGAATTCAGTTTAGATTCTGTGTATATTGATAATTTGTATAATTTTGGAATTAATATTTTTTTAAAATAATATAACGTTTTGAAAACCTTTGCTTGTTTCCATATTCTTGTTTTGTTACTGTTATTTGTTGTGTTGCTGATGTTGGATTCGTAAATCGTAAATGTGTGGTGTGAACCGAATANTGTTGTGTTGCTGATGTTGGATTCGTAAATCGTAAATGGGTGGTGTGAACCGAATAGTAATAAGTGCACTCTCTTATTATCCTACATCTCTCAGGATAAGATACTGACTAGGGAGGGGGTTCAAATGAGTCCGAAATTTGTTTGAAGGGATTTAGAGAAACGAGGCCGAAAAGCATCCGGGCAAGCGAACTTGTTTTTGTGATTTCTGAAATAGACAGGGATCGAATTCCGAAACTAAACCCTCTTCCTTCCACGGTTTTCCGTGTAATTCCTTTAATGTATCTTATATGGCGTAAAACCCAATTAAAATTACAGTGGGGTTTGTCGGTGTTGCTAGTAAGGATGCAGATACCGATGTGGTTACGATATGATAATTGGTATAGACTATAAGCAGGAAGAAGTAGGCACAAGAATAATATTAAAATATATAATTTGTTAATTAAGGTCTAATTATGCCAGAGACAACGAAACATGGAGGTAGTCATGTAACTAGGCGCGGTGTGGGCTTGGTTAATGAGATAGAAATAAGAAATAGAGAAGAGCTAGCCGAGGCATTTATATGTTAAATATCCAAAGTTATTAATATTTCAACCCCGTTCTGCCACAGTATAGACTATAAGCAGGAAGAAGTAGGCACAAGAATAATATTAAAATACTTGCTATCTTGAAACTTTCAATTTTTAAATAAAGAGACAAAATTATTACTCATATAAAAGTATTTTCTCGATACAAAAACAATTAAATTTTAGATTTTTTTTTGAGGAAATGGGTGTTACCGTTATCATTCCATCTCCAGTAGTCGTAGGGTAAAACACTCTANTTACCGTTATCATTCCATCTCCAGTAGTCGTAGGGTAAAACACTCTAACACTCCTCTAGCCATTCCTGTTAATTGTCAAAATGAAAATTTTATTGAAAGTTGTTGATCAGCTCTTTAGCACGTTCTCTTCTTAGATCTGACTAGGAAAGAATGCTTTTGTATTTATTGCACCCATCGTTAAAAACAAATCTCAAATTGAACCATAAACACAATAAGAATTTCATAAAAGAATTGACTAGAAATATGATGGGTACTGACTTACATATTATTAATGATGTATAAGATTTATCTCCAAAACTAAGCAGAACAGAGTGGCTGATAGTGGATCTCCTTGTTTTACACCAGATTCAATTAAAAATGGCTGGGAACATTCTCCATTCACTTTGATTATTGCTGTTGAATCTTTAAGCGTGTTTTATTAATCTAATTAGTTTGGGTGGGATATTGTATTGCACAATGTATAGCATATGCCGATGATATTATTCTATTATCTAGATCCAAATGGGTGCTAGAAGACCTCTTTGTACAACTTAAAGATGCACCTATTACTCTCAGCTTGAACATAAACGAGAAGAAAACCAAATTTATGCATTGCACAAAGCGGAACTCAGCCACACACCACCTGCAAATGGGCGCAGTAGCATTAGAATGAGTCAGCGCCTTTAAGTACCTGGGTTCAGATCTCACCACTAACAACAATATGACTGAAGAAATAAAGGAACGAATTGCCATGGGAAATAAGGCCTTTTTTGCCAACATCGCCCTGCTGAAGAGTAAATTGTTGTCCAAAAATTCCAAACTAAAGATTTACCACTCTTTAATAAGACCTGTAATAACATACTCATGTGAAACTTGGACGCTTAAACAGTCACTAACATTAAAACTCCTGATTTTTTAGAAGAAAGTCCTACGGAAAATCTTTGGTCCTTCTAAAGATAATAATTGAACATGGAGAATTAAAACGAATGAAGAGTTAAATCTTCTGATCAAAAACAGGAACCTAATTGCGTTCATAAAGGCTCAAAGGTTGAGTTGGCTTGCTCATCTACATCGCATGCAAGATGACAGAACCCCACAGAAGCTATACAACTGGAAACCGTTGGCAGTTCGAAAAGCCGGGAGACTGAAGATTCGCTGGGTGGATGACGTAACACAGGATCTGCGTGAAATGAAAGTTGTTAATTGGCTGGATTGTGTGCAGAATAGAAGAGTCTGGAAGGAGGTGGTTGAGAAGGCCAAAACATTCCCTTGGAAGTTATAGCGCCTATAGAAGAAAAAGATTTATCTCTTAATTTACTTATGATGTGAAAATAAAAGGTTTTAAAAAATTGGTTAATAATATAAGAAACGTATACTTAGACTTGTATATAATGTATACTTCATTGATTTTAAAACAAATAAATGAATAATGAAGTGTGATATTTATTGTTGCACAGGTTCCACCTGCTCTAGGTGCCGCAGAGGTGATTCAAGGAGTACGAGGGACCAAGTACACTGTAGGCAGTTCGTCCCAAATACGACGTAAGTTGAATAAAATTACGTTGTATTTTGGATACAGAGAATATTTGAAATGACACAAAACGCGATTTGAAACACTACAGAAATATTCTGTCTTGTACTGCATTGTTACCTGAGTGTTATTCTTTCCAAAACCAAAAGTGATTAAAATGCATCAAAAAAATATATTGACTCGTAGTATCATATTTTCCCTTCAATTTAATATCTCACCGCGAAAATGAAAAATAAGAATGCATTTAATTCCAAAGGTTTAATGGGTTATGGCACTCTTTAATAACTTTTAACAACCATTCTTATAATTGAAACGAAACCTCTACCATCAAATTGTACAAATTAGGTGTTATCCAACTAAACTTTTAAAAATTATGACAGCTACATATTTGTTATTGATTTCTAATTACTCGTTTTATTCTATATTTGGGATCATGCTTCATCAATAAAATTATTAATTCAACATAATGAGATGAGTTTAATTAAACCGTCAGTTTAAGAATGGTCGCATGTTAACTTAATGTTCAATTTGGCATTTGGAAAGAACCGTATGGAAAATCCAATATTCGTCTCGTTTCTACAAACAAATATAGTAAGCTCCAATGTTATCTAGAACATGAAAACTATGCTTTTCTTTCTAGTCGCCCTTTTGTTACTCATACATCGTAGTTCAATAGTCACTTCCTCCAAAAATATGCGTCTAAAAGGCCGGTGGGAAGATGTTTGGATAAAATAGAGTATATCATTACATCTTCTGCAAGCATGACTAATGACTTTCTCACCTGCAAGCGATGTGGAGGTTCGCCATATTGCTAGCTCATACGCATGCCGTTATGCCAACCGAGAAATAATTCACATAGACGTCTAAACTTTGTAAAAATGGATGCACTGACATTAGTATTAGCTTTTAAAATTCACCTTACTGGTGTTTTAGGTCTAAATAAGTGTATACTATTATTAAAGTCTAAAAACATGTATACTATTTATTTAGACAAAACAGATAGTCTCTGACGTGAAAAAAAAATCATTATTAAAATTAAATTACTTCCCAAATATTTTAAATCCAAGAACATAACTTAAATTGGAGTCAAAAATCTATATTATTACAAAAAAAATTTTATTGGGTAAGCGGACATTCAGAAGATATAATAAATTTTTTAGTGGTTTTCGTCCTGTCCACCATTGTCATCTACGTCATGAACATACATTGTTGAAATCCGTAAAGAGAGAGAGATCAATAAATTAAATTCGATACAAGGAAAGCCCGAAATATTTTTTTGGGATAAATAACGAATAATTTATAGTGGGACGCACTTTCCACCCGGAGAAATATTTGGGCGTCTTTGTGTTCTATTTAAAGCCTACATCGGAGAGTCTGCGTGGAAATCAGAGAACGTTAGACTACACCAACCGAATTCCAGCAGTCGCGGCGAACACATGCGCAAAATATAACATAGAAGACAAAAAAAATGGATATTGACAAATACTCCTTTGTGAATTGTAGACTTCTTAAGAACCATTGTAGACTGGAATATCTTACCTGCAGCAACTCTCACAAATTTGTCAAAAAGAGTAAAATTTCCGCAACCGTCTTCTTGCTTGATGTGCAGTGCAGTGATGTGAATGGCGTCTCAGGGTAGAGAAAAATCTCCGAGTGAAGTGCAGTGTAGTGTTGTGTACATGTCTGTTCCCTTGACCCTGTTTTGGTTTTATTTTAGTAATTATTATTTTTTATTAGATTAAAGCAACTACTTTTACGTTAAATTTATAGGAGGAACAATGATATATATGTGTTAATATTCATGCATGTTTGTATATATGAGTGTATGTCCGTATCTGTTTGTAAGCGAAAATATGTTTCTGTATGTATGTGAATATACACACGTATAGACCTCATGTAAATAATTAATTCTTTAAATGTAATTTTCTTCTTGTTTCCTATTTTACTAATTTTCTAACCATTTTATACCATGTGTGTCTGTGTGTTTTGTAGATATTTGTGTGTTGAATTTGTTATGTATTATTATGTGGCACATTTCCACCAGAAGCTAATAGTATTATCTAATACTAACAGTAGATCTAAAAGGCTTAAGTTCGTCAATCTGCCACTAGAGAACTCTATTTTTACCCAGACATTTCATGATGATAAAATGTACGCAATTACCTATTCGTTACATGGAGAATCGCCATATCAATTCTGAATGCCAATTTACTAATTTTAATGTAACATTGAGTCAATTCTTTAATTTGTATCAAATTCTTTATTTTACACACGAACAATCCAATAATGTATTTGCGCGGGAGTGTTTTCCCTCGAGTTAACGTGGGAAGACTTCGCAGCCACTAGCTCAAGCATTCACTCTCTCTTCAGACTTCGTCGAGTCAACATCGGGCCATAACTGCGTCCGTCATGAACATTTTGTGAAGCATGTTGTGCGTAAGGTAAAACTATACATTCCCTTCAATCATGTGATGCGACCATCTGGAACTGTCGTGAACGTGGCTTCATTGTGTTCATGGAATTGTGATCATATTGTCGGGGAGCTATTCATCTTTCTAAGTGCTTGTTTAATATTACTTAACTATGCTAAGCGTGCTCTGAATGAATCCCCCACAAAATCTATAAAAAGAATCTATCTATATTTAATCTACTGACAGAAATTATTAACACATGAATTCAATGAAAAGGACAAGTTATTTAATGTATGCTAAGCAAACTAGGAGTGTACATAATGAATTACATGAAAAGGTACATTGTCTATAGTCAGTAGTCTTGAAATTGAATTGAAACAGTTTAATCTGTTCCTGATAAAGCAAATGTTACTCCAATGGAAAAATACTTAAGTGTTCATCCACCGGTCCGGTAGCACCGAATTATAGTTCAGAGTGGAGTATAACGTTTTACGTACAATATGAGTTTAACACAATAACATATATACTTGAGCGATTAGCTCGTATGAAAATTCGGCGAACACTGAATTTTAACACCGAACAGAATTTACGCTAGTGCGTGAGTGTATGTGGCTCGCATGGTAACGCGTAGTAGAGTGAATATCGGGGTCCTAATCAACAAAACTTCAGTTGCTAGGTATTTACTTATAATCAACCAGCTATTCTGTGATAGGCACAAGTTTGTAGGAGCGTCTATGGCAATTATTATTATTATACAATTTCTTCTCAGGGATTATTCACCTGGCTTTTAAAAAAGTTTGAGGGGCTATCTAGCATATGTCATTCCTGACTTGGTAAGTTAAGCACATTGCAAACAATACGGTAAGTTTCTGAGATAACAGATTTTTGAATCTTGGGAATGAGTTAAGTGGGATGCAGATTTAGTTTTTCGAAATTTTCTTGCAGGTTCTTATTTATGAGGTCATTTTCTGTAACAACAATTGAAAGAATTTCTACAGTTTCGAGTTTATAAATGTCTGTATATTCTATTCAAAGTGGAATGTATTTTGAAATCTTGTAAAATTTCTGCTTTGTCAATGTTATGATCTGCTGGATGGGTGACATCAATAGTGAATGCCTTTCGCTCCCTGACATTATGTAGTATAATATTTGGTCTATTAGCTGGGACTGTTTCATCTGTGTGTATTGATAGGTCATAATATAGTTTAAAATCTTTGTTTTCTATTGTAGGTCTTCCTTGATATTCATAATAGGGCGTGATCATTTCAGCTTCTTCCGTTAAAAGTCCGAATTACTATAGATTGGGTATATTTAAAAGTCCGTGTTGCTATAGATTGGTGCATAATGTTAGCATTCAGGTTATGCCGGTGCAGATACTGTGTGTTAGCTAAATTTGTACATCCAGTGGTAATGTGATCTATTGTTTCTGATGACAGGTGACAGATTCTACATTTCTCGTTAACATCTAGCTTTTCAATGTACTTTTTATAGTTGTTGCTTGGAATGACTTGATCCTGGATTGCTTGCATGAATCCCTCCGTCTCTCCAAATAGAACCCCATCTCTGAGCCATTGCACTGAGGCATCGTGATTGGCATATTTAAGAGAATGGGGAAATCTTCCATGGAGAGGCTTGGCCTTCCACGCCTTCAACCTGTCCTTGAATGTGGCGATAGTAGGATACTTTTTACTGTTACTGAGGTTCATCGGAGTGTAACCTTTGTCACTCGATACTACTGCTTTGTGTAGTGAACACATTTCAGATTTTTCATAAAAGTACTTCTTGAGTCCTGTTACTTGACGATTACATAACACTTTTACGTCCAACAAACCACGACCACCTGCTTTCCTAGGAATGTAAAGGCATTCAACTGCGGCTATAGGGTTGTGCATTCTATATTTTGTGAGAGTTGTAGTACCATCCTGTTTAAATTTTCAAGATGTTTGTGACCAATAAACTATCCCAAATGAATATATCAAACCTGGAACGCACCAATAATTAATTGCTTTAATTTTGTTTCTTGAAATTAATTCTGTATCCAGAATTTTGTTGAGGCGTTTCCTAAATAATGATTCCAGTTGTTGTTTACTGTGCTCCTTATTTATTAGTAGACTTTGGATGAAACCCAGATATTTATAACTGTTATGAGAATTCAATGCCGCTATTTCACAGGAGTTTGCTTGTACTTTTAATGGGACTGACAATTATTCAGTTTTATCTCTTTTAACATTCAACATAGCACATTTGTCGGATCAAAAATTCATTTGTATATCTTTACTTAATTGTGCAGTGATCTCCAGAGATTTACTTGGTTCATATTTATTTTTAGCAAATAATTTTAAGTCATCTATGTAAAACAAGTGGCTAATGGTATGAATCCTTTTGTTTCCATCGAGAAGTTTAAATCTCAAACCCGATTCATTCAACACCTTCGACAAAGGGCTGAGTGCGAGGCAAAAAAAAGTGGGCTGCATTTATCACCCTGGAAAATGCCACGTCGAATGGGTATTTGGTTTGAACTTGTTGTTTTATTTATTTCATTTATTGATACTGTATTAGCCCAGTATATCGGCAATTACACCATTACCTGGGGTTGAGTCTTGTTGTATGTAGGTCTATGTTTCATGTCACTCTTCTGTTTGGCTCGTTTTTTGTTTATGGTATATGTGTGTCTTTGCGCTTTATGATTTATAACTTCTTATTCTGTTCTGTGTTGCTTCTTCGTGTCATAGCATGTTTGTTTTGTCTGATGCGTTATGATTACTCTTTAATCCCTATATCCCTTTCTCTGTACTGCTCACATTTGGCTGTCATAGAGACGTTTCCGCCCCAACCTCGTGGGGGTAGTGGAGGTTTAAATGCTTCTCATTTTGTCAGAATTTGATGCACATATTCTCTGAATTCTTCATAGACTTCCTTGTGCTTGATGTATTCTTCCCAATGCGTTGCGTATATTCCGCGCCGCCTAAGTTTTGCATACCATTCTGCTCGCTCTACGTCAGTTATCACACAGTCATGGAGCACGTGCTGAACATCTTCCATCCCCTGTCCCCACATGCCCGTTCCATCATCCCTCAAGTACCAATCGCTGTTAAAATTTCCGTGACCAGTGAATATTTCATATATTTCTCATGCAGGTTTACACCACTTTCTGTTTTTGATGCTTTAATTTACTGTTGGTATGAACTTAGGTGTAATTCTTTCGTCCTTCACAGCTACCTAGCGCATATCCCAACATTTCTTTAGTTTATTACAAATAGTTTTCTTCCATGGTATTGGCTCTGTTGGTATCTGTTTGCTGTCTATCTGCACAGTTTCCCCTTGTCTCACTCTATTACGCAACATGTGTTGATCCAAGTCTAAATCTATAGGCAGCATCCCAAGTAACACCAGAAATGCTTGTGTTCAGACATTCTTGTATGCTTTACTCCAATTAACCAAACTGATTCGTCGGGAATGGTTAAGTTTCCTTGTATTGTGTATTAACTTCGCTCGATCGTGCCACACTACCCCGCAATAACTCAGTATTTGAAACATAACTGCTTTATATAAGCTTCATGTTGGTCCGGGAAATTACTTCGCAAACTCCAGTATTGGAATTTGTTTCGCAATAACTTTTCCTTTCCCAAAATAAATATACATAGGTACTTCAAAGGAAACAGGACAAGTTTATTTCAGGAGATAACAAATGTTAGAATACTAATGTGCCCAATGACAGCAGGGGCTCGCAATTTTTAGTGTCAGCAGTCTTCTTGAAGGTAGTACTGTTCAACTATGCTTTAACTCACTACACTGCGTTGCTGCGCTAAGTGTCCGTAGGATGGTGCCACTGTTGACGAGCGCTCCCGTACGGTGTCGGTACGAACTGTAACCCGGCTGGTGTCGCAGCGCTACCGCTAGGCGTTGCCGTACGACCTTCTGTCGTTGGGCATTAGTAATTCCGTGTCAATGTCATTGATTATGGAGCTGTCCAAGTTGGAAACAATAGTTATGTGCTTGACTAACGGGGAGCTAATTCCTCGCGCGTTGAACTGTATTTCCGCGTACGCGATCCACTTTTTGGGGCGGTCCTGCCAAAAGCTTGGAAGTGGTTTTATCGCGGTCTGGTCTGGCGGAAAAGTAGTGAGAGACTGCACGTTTTCATTAGACATTGTAAAATTGTAGCAAATTTTTTCTTCTATGAATTGAAAATAACAAGTGACAAACTACATAGCAACGCAAAACATAATGTTACACAATAGACTGAAAATAAACTGAAAATAAGAATTACATTAGCATTGGTTAAAGACAAAACATGTATTAGATATATGCCTAATGAGCGCGAAAAAAAAATTTTATACTAGGAGTTCTATTCCAGCGGAGCAAATTTTTTTTTTTGCGAAATCACGACTCGGGTTGCACAACTCGATAATACGTTCAGTGAGTGAATTATGGCACAAATTAATTACGTGAAGAGGGGGTCAACGTAAAAAACAGATTATATTGAATCTGAAGTTTGAGCGAAAGCTTTGATCGCGTTGAATCAGAAGATTTGCGAGTTCTCATCACGTTGGGGTCTATCAGTTTATATTTGTTTGTGGGGGGAAAATATCCTCTTTCCAAATAAATATACAAAGGGGAGTTTCAGGAAATATGACAAGTCTGTATTCTGGTTAAACATGTAGCTGGGAACTGATTGCTTGTGGCAAAGCGAAAAGTTATGTTCCCCACAGCAGTAAGGCAGCGAATAATTTGTCAGATATGTTCTGGAAGAGAGAGTTTTAAATTTTTCTCTGTCGCAACTCACAGGTTCGGTGATGACAGTAAAATCTTGACGTGGTCGCTGAGTCGCAGGTGGAAAACGTCGCAGGAGCTTGCGATTCACTGTAGAGTGTTCATTATGCGCGTCAGCATA
Source organism: Laupala kohalensis (assembly GCA_002313205.1). NCBI lineage: Eukaryota > Metazoa > Arthropoda > Insecta > Orthoptera > Trigonidiidae > Laupala > Laupala kohalensis. The sequence goes on from NNCF01127042.1 coordinate 335,767, forward strand.
AAGGGGCGCTCGTAAGCGAACTGCCTGAGATTGAAGTAGCTTGGATACGTTGAAAGCGGAGACGTAATGTTACTCTGACGCTAGTTGAGCTGAGACTTTTTGCATTCTGACGCTGATATCAATAGCGTATCTCTCTTGGTGACGGCATCATTTATTCATCACATTCGCGATACGCTGGATTTAGACACGCGTACATGGTCGTATGCACTCTCTGGGTCGCATGTGCTCTCCGGATTCATGGAGCGTACAATATGTAGAAATACGTTACAATGGCTTCTACACTCCACCCCCCCAGGGGACTTACATCTAGTAAGTACGTGTTTGGTGAACACGGGGCCCCGAGCTGAGTCTGGCATTACTTCCACTTACTTGTGCCATGCTCCTTCCTTTCTCTTTTCTGACCTCCCTTGGTCACCTCTTGTTCTTTTCGATCCCGACGCTATTAGGGCTAGGGTATCTTTCATTTTCCTCTTTCCTCTTCTTTTTTTTAATAAAGTGTTTTTTAGTAAAAGGCATGAGATATATTGGAATTTGTGTTTTGAGTTGTAATGCAGGAGGGTTTTTAGTGGGTATGGCTGAGTCTTTCGGCGAGTCCCACACGCGGGGAGAGTCATGTTGGCTCTCCCTAGTGCGTAACTGCATTTTCCCTACCTGTACAAGTTTTAAGGGCTCTAATGACCTCGCTGTTGACGAGCCCTAAAGCCCCACTCACAAAAAAAAATCTACACTCCATAAATCATATTTTCCTATGTTATATTTAGTGAAACCCACTCGTTGAAGTCCATATTCTAGCTTCGTCACTTTGTCCTACATGTTATGTTTTATAAACGTTTGATTCTCTTTGAGAATCACACCCAGGTATTTGACTGCAGGCTTCAATGTTAAACGCCAGTCCTCTTCCTTAATGATCGGATCTCTATAACATTTTCAATGTTGTTTGTAGCGTACAACCAGACCTTCCGATTTCGACAGATATTCTTAGCTGTACTGATGTACATAGTTTCTGAAACGTAGTTAATACTTTGTGTCCTTCTGTTTCGAGTTCTCTGCGACTGTTTCCTTCAATGAAGAGATCCACGTCATCAACATAAGCAAAAATGCTTATTTCATTTTCATCCGCAACCTCCAGTATTACATCTACGACAACATTCCAGAAAATGGGTCCTATGTTGCTACCTTGAGGATAGACCTGTGTAACACGGCGAATGATACTTTCCCCTCCTATCTCGAATATCACGAACCGGCCTGTCAGGTACGAATTGAAAATTGACAACAGATCCTGAGGAATCTCCTTACGTTCCAATTGATTAATAATCACTTGCCTTATCACAATATCAAACGCTCCCTTTATATCTATAAGGATTAGTAGCGCATACTTTTTCGCTCTGGTTTTAACCTGCCGAATGATTTCATTCACAGCGTGTTCAGTACATATACCTTGCATAAAACCATACTGAGGTATGTTCATCTTGTTCAGCAGTTCCTTTTTTAGCCTCTTCGCTATTATTTTATCTAACAACTTCCCCATAACTGGAAGGAGCGTGATTGGTCTATAGGATTTACTCCTCTGTTCATTTCTGTTACCCATTTAAAGGAATAAACGGTGAAGTCCCACTTTCCAGCATCTAGGGAAATATCCGTATTTGTAACACTCCATTATGTGTTATCTCTTTCCTATAACGGCCCGCCATATGTTGTATCAAGTCTGGCATAATACAGACGTATCCTGCACTTTTATGAGCTTTTACCGTCTCCATCACTTCAATAATCTCAACATCTGTCAGTCCATCTCCACTCACTTCAAAATTGTCGCTTCTTTCAGTTCTACAATATCGTCTTCCTTGAGTATATCTTCTATCGTTTTTTTCCTTATCAACCTATCCTGTAGTATATTTTTCATTTTTCTGAATTGTCCTCCATATTGTATGATGTTTTATTTTTCCTCGTCCAATGACATAAGGTATTCCCCACTCGTTACTCTCTGAACTCTTTTCCTGGAATTTTGCCCAATACTCCTGTTTCTTTTTTCGGATTAATGCTTTGTATTCCTTCAAAAATTCCCGATACCGTTTCTGCCCAATGAAATATTCTGTAGATCCTCTCGCTTCTTTCTTGTAGCCATGCCGCACTTGTTTTATTGCCATTATTCAATTCTAATTGTGTACACCAACCATTCATGAGAGTTTTAAGTAAACTGATTCTTTAGGACGAATTTTGTATATGTCCTAGAATGTGGGACGGAATCGTACGCTTTCTTTCTGATAGTCGATCCAACTAACAGCTAAATTACTTTTCTTTTTCTTTGCTTGGCTCGCTACAACCATATCAATTAGCAGTTCTTTGCATCCACGAGCCCCTTTTCTACACCTTTTTTGCTCTTCTGCTGGTATATTTTAGATCTCTATACGTTGGGTTACTTTCTTCGCGATTATAGATGAAAGGATTTTGTTCAGGATTTTTTGACTTCAGATAGGTGATTGCTTGTCATATGAATCTTGGTATTTGATTTGGACTGCCAATAACTTTGTTGATGGTGTTCACTAATCCCTTATTCTAAACCTCCGGAGAGGGAAATAGGAATGTCAAGAACTTTACGTTTCTTGTCAGAGATGTTTCATGAGGATAAATAAAAGTTTTCCTGGAGATGAGGAATCCTACTCCTTGTTAACACAACTCCTCGAGGAGAATGAGTGAGTACGTGGGAACACATACCATTACAATAAATCACAAAGAAGTGCAGCGTAGTGAGGTGATGGAGTCTAAAGTTATAGAAAATGCCCAGAGTGAATAGTAGTAGCGAAATGTAGTGATGTGCAGTGATGAGCACGTGATTGTTCACTGCAACCCTGTTTTGGTTTTATTTTGTATAGTTATCAATTTCAATGCAAGGTTGTTAGGTACTTCCACCAAAAATTGCGTACTCCGTCTGGCCCTGATGATTTCTTGTTATGCATTTTTCTGAGAGCCTTTACATTCTCTAAAGAATCAGTGGATTCTCCCATTTCTTCACTGAGTCTAGATAATTCATTTTCCAACCAAGGGGCCTTGGTGTTGTGCAGTGCAGGATGAGACCATTGGATGCTCCAGAATTCTTCAACTAATTTCTGTTCCGATGGTTCATTTTTAATTGAATTTGTAGATAGATTCTGATAAAATTGTTTCTGATTCAGAGTGAATTTTCTATTTTCTACTTTCCTTTTGTTTGAGATATTGTAATGACACAGTCGTTTCCCTAGTGCGGAATTTTTTTGTTTTAAAATGTTGATAAATACATCTTATCTGCTCTCAAAATCTCCATCCCGTACAAAATCTTCTGACCTTTAAGAATTCTGTGTACCCTGTCTTTAAGACGTTTACACTGGTTGCCTTTATCTTTCCAGACTATCGCTTTAGATAAATCACTTCCAAATTGCTTGATATTGCTCCATTTTCATTTAGATATTTTAGTTTCAGTACAACATTCACTATTATTTGGTTTGTAATAAACATTTTGTGCCGAAAGGATAGTAAGTGCGGCACAGTACGCAGGCATCTGTAGATCGTCGAGTGTATCAAAGGGTTTTTCTTTCAAAATTTTGTTTATTATGTTCAGGAGTTGAAACATGGTTCTATTAGAGTGTATTGTTGGGAGTGGTTGTCTAGAATTTTGATCAGTTTCAGCAAATAAAGACAAATTCCTCTCCAAATCGAACTTGATCAAATATTACTCTTCTATATCCATCTTTTGCTTGTCTCTTGACAGTTCTCCAGTTTGCTTTTTGTTATCGAAGTTGGCTCACTAATTTTAAGAAAGAAAAATTTCTGAACAGGTGTCGCTTAGTAGAACATTGAAAATACTTGTCGACCACGCGACTCCGACTTACCTACCCTCCTCACGTTGCCGGCTCCCTCCATCTCTCGACTCCCCCAAGGTCCTCCCTCCGCCGTCTCGCGTAGGGCGTAATACCTTTTTTCGCCGACAGGTAGCGTTCGTACGACCAGAGATAGGAACGGGGTTCCCGGCTACCTCTGTCCCGAAGTGCTCGGGATGAACTGAAAGTAAATTGTATTAACTTTTACGCGGGAAAGCCGAAACTTGGCGATTTTTCAGTAAGGTGGCTGCGCGTACCTGCTGTGGAGAATCGATATGCCTTTCTGACTCTCTCACCTGTGTGACTGTTTACCTGTCTCTCAAGTTAACAATTTTTCTTTAACACTTTTGTAGTAGGAATTCACTTGCTTCCGGATCAGGTATTGCCGATTCGACTGGTGTGTGCGTACATTGTGAATTCTGAAAGTTATTAAGATTGATTTCATCTCTAATCAATTTCTGTTTTGCAATACTTATAATTAGTTTGCAGACTAGATGTTTTAGCGTATCACGTATGTTTTGTTCGGAAAATCTACTTACGTATGCTCATTGTGTGTCTTTCTTATGTAGTCTGTTTTACTAGTTTCGCACTTTGTAGCTATTTGTTATACCCGTAGAATATAGCATTTGTCCTTATGTTGCCATTTATAGCCGGTCTCTACATATGTCTTGTTAGGGCCTGTAGTCTTTAAAGGCTGAGGCAAACTAACTGATGGTGGCGTGGCATCTGTGTTCCGATGTTTGGAACGAGTTATTCCAGTAGCCAGTTTGGGACACCCCGTAGGAGTCGCTGGTCTCTCAGAAATTCTCACACTGGTGGTCCGCTCGCTGTCACACTCTAAGTGTGCCCTCACGCTCCCCAGTCACCGGCATCTTACCCGAAGCCTTACGACTCTTACTTCTTGTCTCCATCAGAGATGGGTGTGCTTTTTATACCTACAGGGTACCTATAAGGGTGTGGGCGGGAAGATTTTGTTGGTTGACGGTAGACTCCGAACTACTCAATCTACCCTCTGTCTACCACTGAAAAGGATGGGGCTATNCTACAGGGTACCTATAAGGGTAAGGTGTGGGCGGGAAGATTTTGTTGGTTGACGGTAGACTCCGAACTACTCAATCTACCCTCTGTCTACCACTGAAAAGGATGGGGCTATGAGAGTAAAAGAAGGGAGGGATGCTTTTGTGCAGGGTTGGACAGCGGTCAGCTGCTCCGATTAGTCGCCTCTTACGACAGGGGGAGATCCCGTGGTGCTATTCTCCAGATGGTCCCGACACCACACGGGAATTATTGTTGTTATTATTATATACAGACTAATGACACGCCATGCTGTTTACGAACGGAGTAAAGCGAGTTCATAGTTTGTTTTAAATTCTTCAATAGCAACTTTTTTGTCACATTAGACCGTCGTTGCGAGTTACCACTAATCATAAAACTAACTCACTGTGTAATTTTATGACACACACAAAAGGAATTATGCTCGGAATTATTAAACTAACATTACCCAATAGAATTACTTTAAAAGGGACTTTTAAAATAGCTCATTGTCCTCCACGTGGTCATTCCTAAGCCAAACAATATTAGGACAATTTTAACATTAATCTTCTTATTTTTCAGAGATTTCTTCAGGTTCGATTACTGATTGGTACAAAGCCAAGTTCGATGTGCCGTATGTGTATACAATAGAACTCCCTCCTGGAGGATCAGGCTTCGACCCTCCGGTCGAGGACATACAACCAATTGCAATGGAGACCTTTGAAGCCATTAAATTCTTTGCAGGACAGCTACAGTGGTGTAATACTATGTTAAATGTGCGTAAAATATGTAAATGAATATTTAAATATAACCATTAGTTAGTTATAATTAGTTAATATTTGTACAAATGTTAACCGTGTTTATTCTTATATTTGTTTTTGATTATTTTCAATAATGTAATTAATATTTATAATAAATGAATATTTGGAGAGCAACATTTTGTTCATGCTACATGCTTCATTATCAATAAGTATTTCTTTTGGAAAGAATTTACTATGGTTTTATGTTATTAGGCAAGGGAAACTGGAAAGTCCCTCACTGAGTATGTGTTGAACGCATACTAAATCCAGGATGGACATATCATTGGAAAACTGTGACCTGAGTTTCCAAAATTCAATTCGAGATTGAAACCGCTCCTGTGGATCCACCATTTTAAGTTCTGTGAAGCCTTGTTAGTAGTGATACTCGCGGCAAAAGTGCAAATCTATGGACTGTGGCTTATATTTATATTTGTAAATATGAATCGCGATCGCTAATTCCATCTAGATATTATATTTAAAGAAAACATTAATTTTGTTCCTTCTTTAGAAATGTAACTGTTTGTTTGTGTTATATTCTTTAGTTTCAGTTCCTTGAGAATTCAGGAAATATGAACATTTCGAACATTTACATTCCGAAATGTGAGAGTCAATGAGCAATAATACATACCGTAAATTTTGAGAATAGAGAATGAGTAAAGTAGTATTTAGTGTGTACGCGAATTTGGTATAGATAATTATTAAATTTCGAATTGTGTGGCCTGAATTAGAATTAATTAAACTGCTGTATTTTCAGTTGGATTTGAAAGTATCCACGCCTTCAACCTTGATGTATCGAACGGCTCGCAACTATTGCTGTCTGTTGTCCACTCTCGGAAGTATAGACATCCGCCATTAGAGAGTACGACTGCAACCATTAGACTGTGTTTCTTGGAAGTAGAGTTAATCTATCAATTTTCTCGAAACCACGAAGAACAGAATGGTCTTATTTGCTGTAAATTATTGTTCATTTCAGTCTTAAGTTCTCGCAGTCAGACTCTTTGCTGTGCCAAAGGTAATGGAGAATGTATAGATCTTCAGTGCTTTAACATTTTTCATGGCTTCTTTCGTAACAAAACTGGTTTGAAAAATGAAGTACTGAGAAATGTCCCATGATGTGACACGAGGTAATGCCTCCATCTCAACAGAACAATTACCCGGGCGAAGTGAGAAGGGATTCCCATCACACATCGTCACTTCCGTCTTATAGCGTTGTAAGTCGAAATGCGTCAAAATAGACGCATAATACGGTACAAAAGCCATAACTGTTGCAAATAAAGGTCAAACTTGTATCTAACACAGCACTTGTCGTCGTCACTTGTTCTTTGTTTGCACTTTCTATTTGGTGCACATGGTAGGTTTCTGTCGGACATCCAGACACGGTGCTCGATAGTCCGAAAACTCGAAGGATGGAAGTCAAGGATTCTCATCTGACATATTGCTTTCGTGGATGTGTTCCCGGTGTGACTGAAAATAAATATAAACCATATTTTTAATGAATATTAAATTATTGTCTTAATATTGATCATAGCAATGTATGTAAAAAAATATTGCATCTTTTTTCTCACAGCTATTAAAATGTTCTTGATTTATATATGGTTTTTCTTTGTTTTATTTCTCGCTTTTCATTTTCTTATGTTTAAGATCCAATTATTTATAATAGTTTAATAACGAATTCTTGTTTGTGATACATGAAGATGAAATTGTTCAATGTTCATAATTTCATTAACTTTTCATGAGAAGAAACCGATTTGAATTAACTCTAAATAAATATTGAGAACAATAACATTGTAGGAGGCCTAGAAGTAAGGAAGTTTGATTGGCATGATCGACGAGGGTAAAGAAGGCGCTGGAGTAATACTGTTGCGCTACCGCGCGGTTGCATTTTGAACTTCTTGTGAAATTAAAAGGTAGCCGCAGACGAATCTGGTGGCAGCCGTCCTGGTAGAGGCATAAACTCTGTCCACGGATTAGTATCACAGACATTGACTGTTCCTGTCTGGATTTAGTCTGTGACGTTGATTTCATACAGTGCTCGCAGGGGGAAAAAGGAATGAGGGAGGAGTCAAAATACCACGTGAAAGTCGAGAAACCAATACCAGAATTGCTAGATTTCCGACACTTCCTTACGCTTTAGACATGAGTACGTTTTACACGTGTGAAAAGAATCTTATTGTGTTTACGTTCGGATGCTAACGCCTTCATCAGACAATTCGTGGAACAGTTGGCAGTACTTGACATGCCAATTGCGACAGTCAGAGCGCTTGATCTCCTAACCTTTGGCGGAAAGCAGACCGCGTGAAATAAGCTTTTCCTTGGATATGTGGGTACCTTTTCGCAGAATCTGTATGGGTGTCGTGGCACACCGTCGGGAATGGGAGAAGCTACGCTAGACCACCCCTCGCAGCAGACATTTGACAACACCGCGCTCTGACTCCATTGGTTGCGTCTCGTTACTTTTCTTTCACTGCGAGGACTGTAGTTCACGTTAGTATAGTGAACTCCTGCTAGGAGCAGAGGATTCTTGCTTCAGTCGTGATCCGCTTTTTCTTTGTTTCAGTCAAGTGTTCTGTGTCGACCAGAATCTTCAAATGCCAATTGACTCATCTTACATTTTAATTGTCCTTGATGCAGATCGATTGGTTTATTTAAAGCTGAATACTATGGAGTTCATTAATCTTTTTTGAGAAATTGAATTATTGTGAGCCTAATGTAAACTTATATCTTTCCTCGAAAATAATCAGTTTAAGATATTATCAGTCTTTAATTAAATTAGGTCTCTGAAAAAGTATATTATCTACCTATTTTCTACGAATTGTCCATTTTAGATCGAAATCACCAGAGTGAGTCATGAGAGAACTCTCTTTTTACGGAAAAGTGGCGCAGCCAATCAGAAACCTAGAAACGCATCGGCCACACTCTCTAGACGCACTCTGATAATCACTGGTTACAAGCACCATCTATCAGCAGTAAGTAAAACTACGTTCTTTGAAAGTTCTGTGTTGATGTTTTCATGAAATGAGATATTTCAAAGTGAGAAAGAAGAAAGAAATTGGGAAAGAAATGATTGACAACGAATATTATATAAAGAAAAGTGAATAGGACTACATGTAAGGAAACATATCATTTCAAACCCCGCACCGAGAGACTGAGGAGAAAATCTGGGTCGGGATAGCGTTGCCGACGGAAAGGATCCATCTTAGAACGTATCAATACGACAGAAATAAATACTACAATTTTATGTTTATTAGGGATTATACCATTTGTGTATTTAACAATTCTATATTAAGAGAAATACACTCAAATAAACTATTAAATGTAAATATGAATCAAATATGTAAAATATAAAGTACTGTCTAACATCAGTTTATTTGTTTAATGCTATCATCACACGAACACACTTGCGGTGAAGCAGCACGACACATTTCTAGGAGGCGGTGTAATTCGCTTCCTCTAGAATGGACATTGACATCCTCATTGCACAGAAAAGTAGGAGAGTTTAAAAACCAGTTTCAATAGAGACACCGTTACTACTCAAGCGGCCTCGTTATTAATTTGCTTCAGGAAGGATAGGTGATTTGTGCGTTTGATAGTAACGGATCATGACAGAGATTCAGTGCACGAGATCAGCAGTAGTTTGGACCAGCAGAAGTAATTCTAGGAATGTAAATAGTAAGTGTATTTCAGTTTCTAATTGCAAGTACACAAAAAATGTTCCATCAAGAGAAAATACTCAAATTTTGGATAAAGCTACTTGTACCATTGATCTTGTCAAATCATAACAATTCTATTATGTTACTTAAATATATTCAATATCATACTTTTTATGTGGATGGCCTGTAGGTATGAAACGAATTATATAATTAACGTTATTATTGTCAACTGAAAATTCATAGTGTGTTGTTTGAAATGATATAAGTCACATTTGCATGCCTAATTTTATTTTTCAAAGTTAAAAATAAATCGAGGAGAGTTATTGCACAAACATTTCATAACATCGAGAACAATAGGGTGTAAATAATATCAGACACATAATTCCTAGTAAATTTTGCACATAATAAGAACCTTAATCACTATTGACAATGAAGAATACTTTTTCGGATTTTTCACACACCATGAATCATCAATCGTAAAACAGCCAAGCCGATAGTGTAACCTTGAGCACACTACTAGCATTATTTCAGTAAATATTTTCAGGACCCGGTTCATGCAAGAATTGATAACGTGACCCAGGCTATAAAATGTGTAAGACCAATTCAGTTCATACCAGGGTCACAGTGAAACAATTATTTTGTTACGTTAACCGGTTTACCCGGCATATTAATTATTTGTCTTACCACGTCCTTAATTAGACTTAACGTTTTTAACTTACATTACCTAACAAAAAATAACATAGAACATAACTATTTTGTGGATTGCTATAATTTGGTTTTCAATTCTTTCAATCTACCAACATCGTGTGCTGCCGGGCAGCCGGATTGATCTCATAACATCTTCAATTTCCAACACAATGCAATCACTATCTTTCTGCCTATGCAAGAGTTCATTTTCTCAAAATCAATCGCAAATATTGTGCATATTGTCTATTATAATCTAATTATGGATAGTTATTAACAAGATTGTTCGTTTTGCAATTCTTTCCTGACTTTCAATGTTTTCCAAGAATCAAATGCTATCATTTTTAATGTCGTGAGACCATTCGAATTAAATTTAATTGTGTATGTACATGCATTTTTTGAAGATTTTTGTTTGCATATAAACGCGTACTTAGAAGATTTTTGTTTGGACAGTAATTGTTATGTTAAATTATTGTACTCAATCAGAATTTACTCGTTTATTACTTAAAATGGTTTACACTGTATGAAAGAGATTACACTGTTTGTATTATTCAATTAACCCAATTTATACTTGCAATTTCTTGGTAGTAAGTAGATAAATATGAAATTTTGTTTTAACGGTATATTTAAAACTTTTTAACGCATATTGTGGACTTCTTAACTCGTATTTGAAGTGCATATTTTGATCCTTTTAGTCCATCTATTCCAAATGTTTAGTGCATAATGATCCGGGGCCTGGTTATTAAGGTATTGAAATATAGATAGTAAATACCTAAACAAGGAAAATATTGTAATAATAAGTGAAATTACGCCAGGAAATTTTTAGAAAATGGAAAATCATCCAAAGGGAAGGATAATGTGCGAGTATCATTTTATTGTTTGAAACATACAAAATAATTTTTGTCTCTTCAGAAAATTATTAATTTTGGACATTTTAATCNATTGTTTGAAACATACAAAATAATTTTTGTCTCTTCAGAAAATTATTAATTTTGGACATTTTAATCCATAATTAAAATTATGTTGTAAATATTCATGGTCATATTTATGCTCTATGTATTTATTTTGGTTAACTTAGTCATAATTTTTTTAAGTGAAAATGAACGTGTGCTATTGAGAAATAAGTAACCATAGTGATTTACAAAACAGTGTCAATTTATGAATAAATCTTCATCTAACGATCAGACAATGTTGTTGTTTTTCATAATATCTGGTGAGATGGTAGTTACAACTGGGCAACAGAGCCCACTCGCTGATGAATGAAAATTCTTCCAATTCACTTTCCTTTTGTGATCTTGACACTATTTCACTTACCTTTCAATTTACTGCGAAGAAAGCTGTTTATAACTACGAATGACCATGTGAAGGGCAATTAAATATTACGTTTGTACAGACAATGAATGTGTTTTCAGGAAACGTGTTTACAGCAAGTTAGAATAGTTAAAGGTTATCAGATATATTTTGGATCCTTGCGCTCTTTTGGCCACGTAATATTTTTCTAGGAATGTCACATAATCGACTTCACGTTATTACATCAAATACACGTTAATAGCGATTCTACAATAAGAAAATAAATAAGTTGTTACATGACGCAAGTTGAAAAGTTCAAATCCTTTGAATTGCTGCAAACTATATCTTGTGATGCGAATTGTTGGTGAGGTAAAAATTAATTATCTACGTACAAAATAACTGGACTTCCGACAAATGTGCGTCAAGGGAAAGTATATACACTCTGGAAGGTCACCATATTTTGCTGCTCATGAGAAGCATTCAGTCTAGTAGTACGATAATGCGAAACCGATTGGTGTTTATGGCTTGGATATAACAAAAATTATGATTTTGGTAGAGATGAAAAATGAAAACTTTTGTGAAGTCGAAACGGTTCGCCTTAATCCTATTACTCTTCACAAATATTCCTTTGCGCGAATAATATAATGCTCTCTCTTTGTCCACATCATATAAAAAATATCTTNATGGCTTGGATATAACAAAAATTATGATTTTGGTAGAGATGAAAAACGAAAACTTTTGTTTAGTCGAAACGGTTCGGTTGTATTCTAACAAAGTTCATGGTTAACGCCTTAATCCTATTACTCTTCACAAATATTCCTTTGCGCGAATAATATAATGCTCTCTCTTTGTCCACATCATATAAAAAATATCTTCTAACATAACACTTTGACGTATATGTTGATATATGAAGATTACATGGTTCAAGCGTGTTTCCCACAGGATATTTTTACTTTACATGTTTTGCACTAAATTGGTGTAAATTTAGTGTAAAACTAAATTTAGTGTAATGGAGTGTGTTTTATTCTAAATTGGTGAAAGTGACAGATTATGAATACATTAAACCAAAAATAGACATTAGTAAAAATTAAAATATTTATTTATAATTTTTATTAGAGATTAATATTAAGAGTATTTGCGAGAATATTTTATAAAAATATCTACAAGTTTTTTAATGATATTGGAAACATCAGAATACTTGACCACTTAATGGATTATTTTGGAGAGAGAGTTGTTCAAGCTTGCTTTTGGTTCTTTACAAAACTTGCGAACACGCGGATTGCTTCGAAGGTTTCGATGATCACAGGTTGGATGGCTGATGCTGGAGGGTCGAAGCCAGTGCCTCCACGAGGGAGTTCAAAAGTGTAGGCGTACTTGATACCGGCGCCACCCTTTGCCCAGTCCTGACTGGATCCAGAAGTTGCGTCTGAAAACAGAATTTTTAGTATTCAGTAACTAGAATGATTCAAATGATGTTTTGTCAGCTGATTCAGAAGTCCCGTCCCTGGTTTTTTTTCGATTTTCGTTTACTTGATTGCGGAATGATGAGATGGTCTCTAGCTTCGGGAAAACTAACTTTAAGGAATTTTAATGAGTTGATAAGTTTAAACGATATTAGTAATATACAATATCTTCCGAATATCCAACATTATCTTTGCTGATCCAATGAACTTGGATATTTTTCACAAACAATGAATTCTATACTTCCTTTTTAAAACGTCATATGAGAAAGGACATTAAATAGTATTTTTAATTGAATTGAAATATTTTTAGGAAAGAAAATGAAAAGAGTAAAAAAAAAACAGTAAGAGGCTATTACAGAAAAACACTCCAACAATAGCAATAAGGCCGCGCAAGTACTTGTATTGTAAAATTTACTACAAATTAAAGTTTAAATTTAAAAGTTAGATCAGAGTTTTATTACTTCATAAAAAAACAAACAAACAATGAATATTTATTTCTGGTTCAAATCCTATTACGTCATATGAATCCGAAAACTTCTAATACCTCGACATGAGTAACTGTTATACTCACAAAGCACTGCTGCGGAGTTTCCTACGGTGTATTTCGTGCCCCTCACTGCTTCCAAAGCTTTGGCAGCGGTTTGACCAAGGGAAAGCTAAAATAAAAACAAACATGAAGGAACAATAACATATTTCTGTACTTATAAAATTCCTTAAAATCTATCTGACAACTGAAAATATAAAGATCTGGTTTGCATGATTGTATTTCGGTTACATCTTGGTTTTAGACTAACATTTTTATTTGGGAAGAATGTACACACACACATTCATAGCTTTCATTTTTCTTCTTTGCATATTTTTAAAATATTGAAATTAGTTATATTTGTCATTTCAAAGATTCATAAGAAATAATTGAAAATTGTATTGAAACCAGAAGTGTAGGTTTCAAATGAACAGAGGAAAATACTCCCAGAACATTTATATACAATTTATTGTCTGGCAAATAAATTATTTGAAAAGAATTTTTCAATGCAATTAGAATATATAAAAAACAGTCTTCAGGTGATTCAGTATCTCAGCAAGTACAGGTATAATCGCATAATGAAAGTCACATGGAATTACTTACGAGTTCATTGAAGTCCCCAGTTGGTGTCGTAGAGTAGCCGTATGGGAGAAGGACGTACTGAAAAGGCAAAACAGAGGCAATAATGAACTAATCAATTTTGAAAGAGCAAACCCGTAGGTAAATCAATTAATTTTCATTGTACGTTTGACGTAACACTTTTTTATGAGATCATATTAAATTGAATTCAAGATTAATTCAACCATTTACTTCATAGAATACGATATGGAAAATGTTTATTTTTAACAAAAATTGTAATTGATATCGCTACCATAAAAATTTCTGTGAAAACACAAACCTGTCCGTAACTGTGCAGAGTGAGGTAGAGGTCAATCTTTGGAGCCAATTTCGTGATCAAAGCCTCCAAAGCTTGAGTCTCCGGTTCTGATGCAGCTTTGGGACCAGCGTACGTAAGCGAGCACTTGCTGGTACTTGCTCCAATCTCTGTCAACCAACCAATTCACGAGTAAAGGTGAAGTTTCAAGAAAAAATACTTGTAACTGACTTTAAAATTAAGTAATTCCTTTTTTCTAAAGTGAATAATCATTAAATGTATTTTTTTAACTGCTCTTAGGAAAATTATGAAAATTGGTTATATTTCCAAAAAACCGACAGTTTTGAAGTATACCATAAACATTTTGTCAATAACCACATAACCCTCTCTATTCCTATAAATGCGTTTTCAGTTCCCAGCCTCCAATAAATTCAGTGAATCGATATCGTCTAATAAATCGATATTTAATGCTTTAATGCAGCGCTGTCTACTTTCGATGGATCGGAAAGGCACGGGTTGTTGTTTGACGAAATGTTGCTCGTCGAATAAAACTAGTTGATCCTATTTACTTATTTTTAACCTGATATTTTAATTTTTACCATCAAATTTATGGTATTTCAAGCTGAAACAGTAAATAGGATATTTGTTTAGTTATAATTTTCTAAAAATATTTAGTATTATAATACGTTTTTATTTTGTTATATATGACGGAGTAATTTCGAACAAAATTTTCTATTTCTCACCGGACATGCCCCGTCAAATATTAATGATGCAGACAACATTTATAACACCCAAACGCTCCCCAACGGTTGATAAAAAATTGGATGTAAAATATACTATGCTCGCGGGCCGCTTGAGGCCTGCGGGCTGCTTTAATGGTTAAATTATTATATTTAACCACACAACGTTTGAGTCACAATTTTGACCCTCATCAGGTGTTGTATGGCTGTATTCCGTAACATGAATAAAATTGTAATATGCTACAACGGAAAGTATAAAAAATATAATAAAACAATACATCATACTGGTAAATACAATTTCTATGAATGATGAATGAAACTAGCTCAGATGTAATACCCAGAGATTAGCGGGGCCCAATGATTCTATAAACAAAGCATATATTGACTGTGTTACTCTATTAACATCTGTATAAATAAAGGTGTACGAGATAACAAATTGAAATTGAGTATTGTAATAAAACTTACCAAGCCAGTGATTCTCAAAGTTGCGATTAGCATCGACGCCAAGGCATGAAGGGTCACCGTTGTTGGAACGAGTCTTTCTCCAGAAACGTTCCTGAGAAAAAGAATAACCCTCAAGTAAGACGTTTTTCAGAAGGTTATCAATGGAATATGCAGGATTAATAAGACTTTAGAAAATACAAAACGTAAAATTTCTATTAATTATTTTATTTTTCGCTTAATAAATTAAAAATCAAAATCGAATTTCGAAACGAAAATTAGTGGAGCTTTTAGCCCCACCCAATAGAATCCGTGGATTTTGAAGCTCCACGCTTTCTCGTAGATTTCTTGCAGATATTTTTCTGTCGAGTTCCATTGTTTACATTTTATATAGTTTTCTTGGTCCTGCACCTTCAATGTTTGGGAAGCACAAGATTTGACTTCACATAATTTCTATGAAACATTTCAAAAACCCCACTTAAACGTTCTACGATCCAAGGTCGGGAATATCAATTTTTACCTCTAATGCAACACAGTCTAGCTAAGGTAGAGTTGGAGAAACGCTACCTGGTTTGACGGAAGAGTTCGTACAGCAAATTTCAGAACGAGTGGCTCGAGTTTCAGAGAGAAGGATTATATTCCAGCACCTGATTACGACTTCGCAGCATGCGGTTGAACGTAACTTTTTTTTGCACGCTCCTCCTCTTGACACCACTTGTTAGGGGAGAAATTTTCCTTTTTGGAATTTAATTAAGACTTAAAATTTCTGACTTGTTTCTAACAGAAAAGTATTAAACAGTTGGTCAGAGGTGGTTTGATTTATTAGGTATAAGTTTAAGCAATATCCTGATTGTTTCAAACGCATTTATTCTATTAATTCTCTTATAGTAAACGTGATAAATTGTTCGGCCTGTCACTTATTTGTATTTAACGTATTTTTTGATTTTGTGAACGTCTGATTTAATTTAATCGATATTGTATTGATGTTCTGAAATATTTAAGACAAAAAATTCGAAAATCTGTTTTTCTCGAAAATCTCTAATCAAATGGCATGGTGCAATCTTCCCACGTATTTGATCGCCATCATTTATACTACAACTTTTTGACAGGGATGTGTCACTCTTTTTGTATCACTTATATTACGTTACACCACAATATTCGGGAAATTGAGACAAACTTCATTAAATGCACGATCTGTATTGCTCTCCACAACTAAGACATGTGCGATCGATCACTACAGACGTTTGTTACCACAAAGCGGACGATATTATTTTATATACTTATCTTCCTTCTATGTTACGTCGCACAGTTCTCAAATTTATTTATTGAATAAATTGCAGCGATATCTTACGTTTGTAAAGGTATATTCGTAGCCATCAGGGTTCAGCACAGGGAGAATGTAATATTCCACTCCGTTCAGCAGCTCCTTATTGGAATTGTAGTTCTCTACAAGCTGATAGATTGTGTACAGGGCCACAGGTGGTGCAATCCACTCTCGTGCATGGATGGCTGTATCAATTAAACATGGGGACTTATCTTATAATAGCTCATCAAAATCCACACTATATGAAATGGGCAATTTTGAATACGTCATTTTTCTCGAGAACGGTCACTAGTATATATGTTTTTACAGAATTATAATTTTAATTTTAAAACTTTTAATAATTTTTAATTTCAACATAATTTATAAATTAATTACGTTTTCTTACAATCTATTAGGAACATTGACAAAATAATCGTGATTAACATCTCAATCTCTTTTCTCGATTGAGTGATATCCGAAAATACTCACCGGCGTCAATGAAGATAGCTCGAGCTGAGGAGCCGCCACTGCCGTCTGAGATCTTGACGTACTTGAGGTCACGGCCTTCTGTACTGCGTCCCGCACTCCCGATGGTGACCAACTGAGGGTAATCACGCGCTATCTCATCCAGATAGGAGTGGATCTAGAAAGATCAGTCAAGACATGTGAATTTGTTTATTTGAAACTTTGTAGGGATTGATAGAAATAGAAATAAAACAGCAATATTAATAACAGATGCTGAAATATTAGTTCCCAATTATGTTCTTTTATTGAGAATAGTTCCCACGACACAACCTCATTCAAATTATTAGTTAATCCCTTTTAGAGTAGAAAAATGCAATTGTTTCCGTAAATAAATAACCATTAATAAATGTATGTGCAAAATGTTTTTTTAACTTTTCAATTTATTGCTTATCTATGTTTTATCGTTTCTTTGTTAATATTTCACATTCATAATACGTTGAGACCACTTTGTCATCCTCTCAATTTTCTATGTTCATTTCAATGTATCACAATTTTCCATGTACATGGAGAGATGTTCAATTAAATTTATAAATTTTTATTCAAATATAATGCAGATTTATCTATCTCTGGTGTATTGGGAACTTAGGATGGTGTTTTTAATCGATATGATCACAACACTTTTTACAATGTAAAAGTAATGAAACAACTCACCTCAGTAAGGTTGTTGAAACGGGTGAAGGAAATGGCACGTCCAGATGCTGCCTTGGGCTGTGGTTGTTGTTGGGCCAATACCCTTGTGAAAAATAACCATTATTTTTATAAAAAGGACACGTTAAACATTCTCAATTAAGTAGAGCATCACAATGTATCACATGATTTTTTTTTTGTTCTTTTAAAATTCGTATCCTATGATTGTACCCTATACTCTACTACTTAGGAGAGATTATGATCATTATAATTTGACCGGTCTAATAATTAGATGGTGTATTTGTTTAATGAGTTTATATAAACTACGTGTACATATTATAAATGGAACAAATCATTATGACCCAGGGATGTTCAAGAATAAAGAATGGAAGATTAGGTCCGAAAGCATAGAATTGAAGTATAGATCACAAAGAACAGAAATTATGTATTACTCCATGGCAGTCAATAACTTCATTTGTTTAAACATTATTTTATAGAAATGTACCTTCAGAAATCTTTAAATGATAATAGAAATGATCATATCTTTAAATGATGATAATAGAAATGTATGAACAATGCATGACGAAATACAACCGCCGTGAGCTTGAGTATGAGGAGAAGAAGTTTTGTTATCTTCGTGTGCTCAATGCGTCTATTTCACGGTGAAACTTTCACTTCTTACCTGCTTGAAAAGGGTATTTCGATTTCGTGCCTCGCTGCAGTTTTGTTGGCGATGGGTAAATTTTAATCGTCTCGGAAATAGATTTTAAAAACTATATTTCTTCTACTCGTATACTGCTGATAATTAATCAATATAAGGACCAACAAATTCCGTGAGATGGACCATTATAATTATCACAAAAGGAATTAACTTCCAAAATCCCATAAGCTCTCTTTTACTACGCCTCTCTCGTAGATTTTGTTTTGTAAATACTAAAAACGTCAAGCGATAACCTTGGAGACGATGTATTTATATTTATGTTTCAAAATGTCATTATCTGGAGAATAAGAGGTTTTTGAATTATTATATTGTTTTACTAGAAGACTCAACACTCTGTAAGTATTAAATGAGTCCGAGAAAAATAGTTTTTTCTTCTTGTATGTTAATTCAATGTCATGCGTATCTTCCATGTGAGAATGCATGTATATTCAATTTCATATGCTTGCTAATTTCAATATTAGATAGTGATATTTTACCATAATATGTCTGAGATATAATTTCTTTTCTATATATTTATTCAAATTGTTATTGACTGTTATATTCCAACTTTTAAATAAATTTAAAGTTGAATGTTTCCTATATTATGAAGGAATGTTTATACTGAAAATCACCTCACGTCTTATGAAGAAATTCGGATATACATTTTAAAACTACATTTTAATATTTATGTCATCTAATATATCACTCATGACCCTCGACCATTTGATCATTTTAAATAACGAAATGTTATTTGTAAACAACTCAATAAAATTATTTTCTTTTCATTATTAAATTTTTTTTTTTCTATTATCCAACATTTTTGTTTAAACAAGAAGCAAATTCGGAAATGAAACAATTAAAACCTTACCACAATTTGAACTCTTCAATAACTAATTTTTTCTCATTACGACAATACATTTCACAACCAATTCTTACAGCCCAATATTGACTCTCATGTCACCGATAGTAAACCGAAAGAACTCACCTACTCATGTCTTCGACTGCCACATTGTATTGAACCTCAAGGTCCGCTAGGGTCTTTTCGACAGAGGCGAGCTGTTCTGGGGCCACGAAAATTGAGGCGCTGGCACCTGCGCGGGGTTCCATCCAGAAATCCCATTCTGACCCTGCCGCGACGAGAGCACGGCCCTGCTCCTGCGTCAGTGGAACAGTCTCCAACAAGCGGTATCTGAAGAAAAGAGAGTAATGGATAGTGCTTGATTTCACTCTAATTTATTTAGCATTCATACTAGAAAAAAGTTCTGCACCATCGTAATTATTTCTATATCATGAATGTTATTCGCGATCTATTTCTTTACGAACCCAATACGTGGCAACGTATTTTTTTGATTTTTTTGATTTCGTGACATATTTCGTATCTTATCAAGTAAGACTGCGAACGAAAAGTTTTGAAAGTTATGGAAAAACATTTCACAAACTATTTTTTTTCTTTCGAAAGGTAATCTATTTAAATTTAAGTTAACAGCTAAGTTATATCACTTTTTCATAAAATATTTTAAAAAATTTCAAAAAAGTCTCACCCGTCGTAGGTTTTCCACGCACTGCTGGCGACTGCCAGCAGCAAGAACGCGAGTGATGCCACCAAGAACCTCATGGTCACCGTCTAGTGGCGATGTGCGCAGGTGGTCCGCTATATATTACGTTCGTCACCCCCCTCCTAGACTGTACACGCAGTCCAATAACCTTAACAATGACACCCTTCAATTATTCGCGTGATCGTCATCTGTCGTGATATCGCGCAACCACGTGATAAACGTGGTACTTATCTTCTGCTCTCATCTCCAGTCAAGAACTGATTGTTCAGATGCTGAGGCAGATGCCGCGTGTATTGATAAGCATTCACATGTATTGTATTGAGTAAGCATCGCATCTGTTTCCCGATATCACTTTTAAATTGTATATTATTTATAGTATATAATGGGATCCTTTGTGCTACTACTTTTTAATCCGATTCGACGTATTTTACGTGAATATGAAAAATTTCCTTACTATCTGGGAGAATGAGTTTCGTTTCTCAAACCACTTGACGAGGTACTTTTAGGTTTTCTTAAATTGATTAGATGTTAATCGAATGATCGAGTCGAAGAGATATTAGAAAGAAAAATGAGGTTATACTGAAAAAAGATCTAGGACAATGCAGAGGTCATGAGAAGTCGTCTTATCTTCTTAGCCAAGAAAGCAACAAAAATATCTGAAAAAATTTGTAACAACAAATTAAGACGAGTAACGCATGCAAGTTTATTATTGAATAGTAAACATGCTATATTTTTCTGAATTAACTTTTTACTCTCCTACTTTCGTATAATATTTCGTAGACATGCCGTTTATCGTTTTGCTATTAAAATTGAGTTCACAAACGCAACTCACCATAAACGTTTTTCATGGTGATCACTATTGGAGACGATCATTCAGTTTCGGGTAGTTAGTCTTTATTTTGGAAGTTTTCTTCGGCTCATTGAAAATAATGGAACTGCGAGTTATTTATGAAATGTATGTAAGGGTTCGCCAAAATGGGCAATTTTTGACATGCTCCTCTTCCTCCTCTTCGGAACATTTCACAAAGGCGAGACCTCCCCGCCTCAAATTTACCAAGGTTTGGAGAATAAAAATTAAGATACAGTATTTTCGTAATTTTTTGAAACATTTATTCATTGTGGATATTGTGGTTAGGGTGGTAATGCCTGGATCCGAGGGACACTCACACGAAGTGAGGAGGAAACTACCGAAGAAAACCTGACTTCACTTATATTATATTATTTTTGAACCGTGATTTATACACATATCAATACCATTACTACTTATTTTGATTAAAAAAAATAATTTATCACTCCTACGGTGGTGTGAATTGTTGATGTATAGAGACATTAGGAGCTGATTGCTCTTTTTCGATATTGAACTCTAAATCAAGGCAACCAGTGTCTTCCGATCAGCGTCTTCATTTTCGAGGCTTGAAATAATTGCAAGCAATTGTTTGTGCTGTGCACTGAAAACTTATTTTCTCAGTGATACATTAATTAAACTTATACACAAAGTTAATACATGTTTTGTTGAAGTGTTTTACACTAGTACTTTAACACGAACAAGCATTGTTGATTTCATATCCTTTTGTGATATAGTGTATGAACTAGACATATTTTATCTTTAGCTGATTTGCGTTAGTTGAGGATATTAGATATAAAGATGAATGAATACTGCTATTGATATACCAAAATCTTAAAATACAAATTTGAAGAATCTCTCCAGCTTGGTTATAATATTGGTTATAGTGATTTATTCAGAACTGACGCAGTTTTATGATAATTTGTAAACATAAGTGTGTGTTTGGTGGAGGAGACATGGGATGAGAGGTCAAAACGATCTGACGAATGTAGTGGTAAGAAGATCCAAATGATCTAGCTGACGGCAAATACCAATGAATTGGGCAGACGAATCCATCCATATGAGAGCAGCTTATCAACAGATTCAATAAGTTATATGCGTTCTGCACTAATGTCACTATAATCAAAAGTATTCTTATCATGGTGAGTATTTAACTGGTCAGTATACGATTTAACAAAGAAGAGTTTAAATGTATCTCAATAGATGGACGAGAAAAATTATGCTTTAATGCAATATATAGCTATAAAATATGTATTTCATTCTATAGAATATTTTATGATTTCAATCGTCTCTATGTGGCTTTGCTATTTATGAATCGTAGTTAGCGTGAGTCGAGGTCACCTTTAAACAAACAATTTGTAAATAAACCTCGAATACATTTATTATCATTCAAGTGGCATCTCTGACCCACAATCCCAGCGACGGCACAGCATAAGTAAGCTTAAACAAGGTTCTTGAAAAAATAGCGTGTACTGGGAAATGCACGAAAGTCTTTTATAGCGTGTAGAAGGATATATCACACTTGTCGAACGATTCATACTGTAATTCACCGTTTAAACCAAATATATGAGGTTCTTGAAATTATGTGATTTAGTAATTTTACCTGAAACAATGTTTCTACACATAGGGTGCTTCTTAGACAGGTAAGACAGATCTAAAACCAGCTGAAAATATTGGAAAGTGATCACTAATTCTATTCACTAATTTTCGGCTTATTTGGCCTTTGAGTTGAATATGAAATTATTTTTTATATACATTTGGAAGTTCATTCGAAAAAAATTGTTCATAAATGATAATGAGAAAACTAATTTTGCTGTAAATGTTTTGTCTGTAAATATTTTTATTTATTTATGGTTAAGCTATTAGACGAGAAAATCAAAATATAACATATCCTTTAACAGATACACTGCATTGTTATGAACTGAATTATTCATATGAATTTCTATTTTATTGTTACTTATATATTTTCATTTTTAATTGGATCGTTGGAGAAAACAAATAAAAAATTTCCGTCATTGGGTGTTGCCAGTCGGGCAGCATACTCACCCCATGCGGATGATGACGCAACTCTCGAAAGAGAAAGAAAACAGTAATGCATTTTTTTTCCGTTACAAGAACGAAAATAAAGGAAATTCTACTTCCGTCCCGCTAGCGCCGTTGGTAGTCATAATACATAATTAATTGAGCATAAAGTTAAAAATCTTGTGAAAAACACACGTTATCTTTTAGTTTAATGTAGATAAAAGTTCAAAATTACGAACTTCGTCGCAAACTTTTTGCAATTGTGTCCGAAATCATAAAATCGCATTCATAGTTTTCGAGAAATTACCTCTCAGTCAAAAAAGCCTTCGGAATGGTGGAATTATTGTTTTTTTTTTTAATTAAACATTTTCCATCTGTTATGGAAATCGTTTATTTTTCTTATTTAATTGTTGGTAGTTTTGAGACATCAGTTGAGGGATTTAGCGTTTTCTTCTCTGAGAATGGTACAACAACAATTAGTAAATAAAATAACCAAAAATATGATTACCCTGCAATTTATACATATGAATATTGAAGAAAAAAGTCACTAAAATTATTCAGAAATAAAATTCATTTTAATAAATGCTCTTATAACTTGAAAAATAATAGTATTTTGGTGGTAACTACTTAAATCTGGATAATTCTGTTATTTAATATTTTTTCTAGTACTAGCGCGGAGCGATTTGCGAACTCTTCTACACCATATTACCGGATAACAACAAATGAATCAAAAAGTTTCATGACTAAATTGTAAAGATTTTTAAAAATTAGGAAAATATTACTCAAATATCTATCCATCTATCCATCTGTAATTAGTTTTCAATTTCAATTGGGCGCTTTATTTACAAATATTATTTATGTACAAATGTGTGGCGAGGCTTTTTGTTGCCTGTACACCTGTAAAATGCCCCTTAAGTAGAGCCGTCGGCTGTGCATACAATGCCCTGGTATTCACTCTCATTGAATGGATAGTTGCAGTTTTAATTTTTGGAAATCTTTGTTTTGAACTTAAAATGATTGTAATTTTATTTACTTGTGATTTGTATCGCAATATTATTATTATTATTATTATTATTATTATTATTTAGCATCCATTAGTGCATCTTTAATATTGTTTTATATAGTTGTAAAATATATTTAAGTATGTTGCAACTACCGATTAAATGAGCACCTTTGAGAACCACGGGAAACCAACGGTCAGGACACGAATATATACAATTAATATAAACATATTTACAAAAGATACTTAAATAAGAGCAATAAATTAAAATGTAAAATATACCAGTTTTACCATAGAAATAAAGGTTAAAATAAAATTCAATTATTTACAATACTAAAATAATAATAATAATAAAAATAATAATAATAATAAAATAATTGACGTAATGCCTTGGTAGGTCTTCTCAACATGTCTCCGCCTTAAACACAAGAAACAGACGAAGTGGCAGAATCACGGTTCATTTGAATCTGTGGTTTCAGCGCATATTACTCTTTCTCTCATGTCCCTCACATAGCTTAGGAACTGACCCAGGGACTGTACTACAGATACTCTATTGTCCCTCATTATCGCAATGGCTAAATCTACGTTAATGTGATAATTTTGGAATGCACC